>JAJMRT010000151.1:0-42643 GCA_030558065.1 Geotrichum phurueaensis
AAAAAAAAAAAAAAAAAAAAAAAAAAACTACAAAACATAAACTAATTTTGGGAGCATTCAAGTCTGCGTCGATTAAGGCAATGCAGCTGAAAGCCAAAATTTTGCCAATGGACATCCGAATAAAAAAATCTGCGATCAATTTGCTATCAGTGCTATTTGAGCTGTGAGTCTGAGAAATTCTGTGTAGAAACTTGCCAACTGCGACAAGCCGGCAAAGGGCGACCTTGAAAGTTTGTTTGTCAGAGTCAAGTATATGGATGGTATTGATGACGACAAGTATTGGAACAAGCGTCTACCGTGGAGGAAACCAAAGTACGATCGCGATAAGAAATTCCATGAAGCTTTGTAAAAACTAGAAAGAAATTTTTATGTGGCTTTGTGCAATGAATGGAAACTAGACTACGAGGAACAAGGTGAAATTCGCCAATACTACACCACCGCTCAAATAGAGCTGTATGGAGGAAAATATCACAACCCATTGAAACTCTTCATAAGCACCGTATCTTGTAATACCTTGAGCAAGCTGTTTCAGTTTTGCACAGGTCATGGCGTTTTTAAAAGATATTTGCAGATGAGGTGCATTAATGAGCAAAATCATTATTGCGAGTGTGGTCAATTGGAGACGGTTGAACACGTTCTCAATGAGTATCCTTTGCACCCTGCAGAGCGAGATTTCTTAAAAAAAGTATTCCCAAAGCTTGATCCTAAAATTCTTTTGGCACAGAGAAAGGCCTTGGAGTGGTCGGCAAGTTATTAGATTTATTACTAGAATTTTGCTGATGGTTTGCTTGATTAAAACAGCTTGTTAAAGTTTTACTGAGTGTCAATTTCTGGTATTGATCCACTGGGTGTTATGTATTGCTGATTTACTTTAGCACATGAGATTATTTATGGAGAATTCGGCTCCATTAAACGCTTAAGATTGAATTGCGCGCTGGCACCGCTTTTTTGCCAGTCTCATAGAGATGGACGCTTTTGAAATTCATGTCTTCTTTGTATGTCATGTTGTTTGTAATTTTATTTGCAACTATTTGATGTAAGGACAATAAATTTGAAAGCATTTAAAATCTTGCTTTAAAAAAGACCTTGGGTGCTTTTAAAACGACTGCAACCTGCATTCTACAGCGGGACGCGGGTATTCCACCTTTCTGCAAGCAAGCTGAGGAACTTGGTAAGCGATATTCTCTGAGAGCTCTGAGGGATGTTAGCTCGAAGAACCCAGTTAGAAGGCTGATTAAAAGGCAAGGCCATGTGGTTGAAAATGAACCGCTGGCATTGTTATTCTATCAGACTTGTCAGATAGAATCAGCTGGAAAAGATGTCTTCTGGAACACACGACCACCTTGGAAGCGTGCTAAGATGAGCGTGGTGCTCAAGGCGGCCAAAATCACTGCCAACCTCAGAAAGAGCATTAGAGCTTAAGCTCGTTCAGCCTGGAGATCAGAATATGATGGGAGTTCTAAGGGCGGCTTTTACAGGTCGTTCACCAAGCCTGGCCTCTATGACGACCCAGGCAACCACAGTTCTCTTTGCAGCATCATGGAAAAAGCGAACCGTCACACCCTCAGCAAGGTGGTGCAATTGAGAACTAGCCATGGTGTTACTGGATTCTATTTTAAAAGGATAGAAGTCTTGGATAGAAATCACAAGTGCAAATGTGGCCAGCCTGAAACGATTGTGCACCTGCTGAAGGACTGCGCCCTCTGCGAATCGGGGCGTACGCACCTGAAAACATGTTCTCAGGAGCTTGACATCAGTGTCCTACTTGACACCAAGAAAGGCATTAAAGCGGTGGTCAAGTTTCTCAATTCGTCACCACACCTTCTCAATTGATTGTCAGCTCAACAGCGTAGCCTGTCAAGGTTTTACCGGCTTGCCCTCCCACTTATCATAACGCACTGAAGTGACAATCATGTCGGGTTTCCCTTGACACACGGACTAAGTTCATAGATAATTTGGTGCCATCGAAGTGAATGAAATATATAGTGAATGGCGCATTTCCCGCTAAAGGGTTATTTTTGTTGTATTAATGTCTTCTGTATATAATTTTCAAATAGTAATAAGGACAATAACCTGATTATATATAAAGCATCACAACAGAAATCATTACATTGCAATAGTACACAAATCACCACAACAATTAATATCAACAAGTAGTAATCATGATAATATTGAAGCTATGATTTTTTTAATTTTTTTTTATATAAAAATATTTATTAAAAATTATTTACTGAGCGTAAATAGTGAGTTGTGTTGATAATTTTAAATAAATCATCAAATTTGTGGTATGAATATGTATTTTTACGAGATTGAAGGAAGCCAGTACTGTTGTTGCTGTTTTTTTTATTTATTTTTATTTATTTTTATTTATTTTTAATTTTTTTTTGCAAAACTTTTTGCAAAAATTTTCTCTCATTATGCCGGGTAACAAATTTTTGCATGGACAAACTGAATTTTTAAGTATGAACTTTTGAATCGCAGGATTCCGTCTCGACTTCATATTCAAGAATCTTTTGCCCATAGTAAAAATGAATGCTGTGTGAATAAAATCGGTCGCATTATTTTGAAATCAAAATGGAATTTCAGAAAATTCATGAGTGTGTAGAAATGTCCTGTTGGGAGATCCAATAAAACTGTTTTTACTATGTGGTCACCATTATTTTTTGGGAAAAATTGTACATTATATAGTAAGGCAGGGAAAAGATGATAAAAAATCATAGCTGACTGAACATCTTTAGAACCAATGGTGCCTTAATAAAAAGCTCAAGTGAACTGGAGATCCAAGACTTTAAAAAGAAAAGGCTTGATTGTGGACTTCCCCTGAACACAGACGACACAGGAGGTTTGAGAGGAAAAATTAGAAATCTCACCATGGGAAAATCTTGAGCTGTCCAGCTAGCTTACTGAGAGCTAATTTGCTGGCATGACCCAAGAAATACAGCCGGTACTACAAAATGGGAATCTGTAGAAAAATCCGGTTCAAAAGAGGTCTCCCACAAGCTGCTGCCATTGACAGTAGCTAGCCAGCAATTATTACCAGACTAGCCGACATAAAGCTTTCCCTTGTGGAGAAAAAAAAAAAAAAACATCGGGGGTGCTGCTGGTGGACAGAAAGTTTACGCCAATAATGGAAAAAATACTGCACACTCCGGAAAGTGATAACTTCAGTTGTACCATCAGGAAGCTCGGTGGTGTGGCCAATACCATGAAGTAAACCGGCCCCATTGCAAACCTTGACATCATACGTCACAGACACTATCAGCAGTTATATAACTAACTGCATCAGTGTCTAAATACCAAAACCTCCATATGACAAAGACTAGAATTGATTCTTAGTTTGTGGGTCAGAGTGGCTTGAATACCATGGGTATTCCTCAGCAGTTTGAACGCACCTAGTTACTAGATGTCCAGGCTTTCCACAGTATTCGCAGTTACCAACAACGCGCAGAGGGAGCGCACGGGGTTCATGACCTGTTGAAATTTGGCGACTAAATCTGACACCATCGGTCGGATGGAAATAGAAAGTAAAGCAAAAAAATATAGAAGATATAAAATTAATGATATATGCGTTAAAGAAAGAAAGAGAAAATATTCAATCAGGAAAACACTGATACTTATATATAGGCTAATCAGGAGTCGCCGATCATCATCTGAACCCAATCACCTTTTTTTTTTTTTTGACAAACCCAATCATAAATAAATTACGAACAAAACACTGTATTATCAACGCTATATACAAAGAAAATATTTCAAAACGTTGTAAAATTATAGTAGACAGAATATAAAATAGATATATGTAAAAAAATAGATTTTAAATTTATTTTAAGGCAGTATTGAGCCGGAAGTTGGGACACTGGACGTCTGGCGAGTCAAAGGATTCTGCTCATTGAACCTGACAATTGCAAAGTCTAAGATAAGGTCATTATTTGGCTTGGGTATACGTGTTCTTTTTCTTGAATGCTTCTTCTTTTCTTCGATCAACTCATTTCTATCTCGCTTGGCTTGAAGCTGAGTTATCACCCTTAAACTTTTTTCATCAGCATGGCTCTTCTGGGACAACCTAAGTGCGGACCGCAATTCGTTAATTTCACGCCATAGAACTGCAATTTCTTTCCTAAGAGCAGTCTCATCTGCATTTTTGAGACGCTTTTCTTTTATTCTTTGACTTGTTCGAGTTTTTGGAGTAGAAATTTTATCCAATTCTGCGCTCTCTTGCACAAATTCCTCGAGGTTAGGAGTGTCATGATGCATCTGCCTTCTGTACTCTGCCAATGCAAGATCTGGATTATTTTCTAGTAATCCACATCTTCTCCAACCTCCTATGATAGTTTTGGAACTATAGGCTAATTTTCTGACTCTCATATAGTTCTCCAAAAAGTGTGCCTTTGTGGGGTACAACGCTTCACTGAAGTTGTGAGAAATCCCCCTTCTAAACAAAATCTTAGCATGACCAAAGCAAGTTCTGTCAAGAGGTTGAAGGATATTAGTCATATGAGAAGGAAAATATAAAGGAATAATCCTTTTTGTCATCAGCGCGGCCATAACTCTCTTGGATGTGTGTGAGAGATGCCCATCTAGCAATAGGAGTGACCATTTGTCTTTAGCCGAAGGAACATAATTTGAAACCCATTCATAGAATATCGGCTCGTTTATAAACCCTGAAGAAGATGTTGCGGCATGAAATTTGTCAGTAACATGGTCAGGAAACAAGTTTACCATGTGGTGAACTCCCTTATAAATTAGCAGAGGTTTCCCCATTTTGCCAGTCCTTGATACTACTTCCCACACTGTCACAAGCTCAGAAGTATCATGAGAAATTAAATGAGAACAATTAATAGAGACTATTACTTCCGAATTGCTTGTTTATTCGCCAATTTTAAACCCAACTTTATCAAGATTCCATATGTTTTCCGGGAGGATGTTGAAGATGTCGATATAGTAGGCATATAGCTTAAAAAAATAGTGAAATCAAGCTTGCACCATTTTTTCGAACCCTTGGCATGTCAATATGCTTTGTCTTTTGTATTTTTAGATATTTTGACCGGGACAAGAATCCTTGAAGCCAGCTGACGGACACCAATTTAGACTCTCCGGATGGGTGCCTAATGTACTTCAGATTTACAGCCATTTTTCTGACATCTATTCTGGTCATAGGAGTCTTTTTTTAAGCTAAAAATATTAAATGCCTTTTCAGTAAATGCTCTTGATATTTTGAAAGCAACCGGCTGTTTTCGTATGCCTCGCTTTTGGGTTTGGCTCCGTTAAGTCGGTCGCGAAGAGTGGAGTAGGCTACCCCAAATTCATTCGCAATTTTTCTTATAGATTTCGTTTCATTTTGTGACAAATATGCTTCCACAGCATTCTGGATGTTATTTTCGCTCATTTTACTGAAGAAAAAATGAAAATCCAAAATATTTAAGTCTATTTATATGTTTTTTTATTTTGGTGTTTACATGTGCTTTCAAAGCTATTTCAAAAAAAAAGGGTGGTTGGGTTTAGATGATGATCGGCGACTCCTGATTAGCCTATATATACTTGTAGAAAACTTAACGTAAACCTTATTTTGAAACTGATGGCACATCTGAATCTCCAACATGTATGTGGCTGGTGTTATGGATAGTGTAGTTGAGGGTTGATTGTTAATTGTTGAAATGAATTTTAAAACGGTGTGTAGGAATCTATATAAATTTTGTGAAAAAGTTTTCCTGTTGAAAATTGACTGGTTTGACTACTCAGTTTTGTTGATGCACAAAAAACCTCTTTGAAATGAATCGTGATTGTGGTGATATTATCATGTGACCACTAAACGAATTTTTTACAAATATTTTAAAAAATTAGCAGCTTTCTCAACAACAAATTATGACTGCTAGCACCTGAAGCAAGCAATACAAGCAATAGCCTATAAAATCAGACGACTGATTCTATAAAATTAATACACAAGTCTTAAAAATAACGAACTTTTCAATGTTTTTTTTTTTTGAAAATGAAAGTTGGTCAACCCAGTATAAAAATAAAACCTACCCTCGCATTGCCCATTTTGGCTGTACCCCCTTACTTCTTTTTCATACTGTACCCTGCAGTTTGAAGTTAGACATAACTGCAACCTGTTTATATAAAGACCGTTTCACCCAGCATCACTCTTAGGGCTTCCACACAAACCTCTACGCCTGCCTACTCGCCATGGCTTCATATCAACCATGGCGGCAAAATATAGGAAACAATCTTGAGCGTCATCCATTTTCAGAGCTAAGTTATTAAACCGGTGAGTTGTTACAAACTCCTTAGCGGATTCTGAAGAGATTATCAATACAAATTTTGTCAAGTATTTCAATGAAATCTTTACTTTTTTTGACAATAAACCGTAGAAAGACTTAGCAAGAAGGGAACAGTATGCAAGAGAGATGTATCAAACGCATGCTTGATAAGATATTTTTAAGTTTTACGCTTGAAATTGCTCAGCTATTTTATATTGTCTTTAAAATCTCGTTTAACACTGATGTATTTTTAAGGGAAAAAAAAGAGAAAATTGATCAAAGCCCCCGCCGCCAATTACTTTTATACTTCCAAGAGTGAGTTGCTATCACGCTCAAGTCTTGGCCATTTTTCATTCTTGTTAAAGTCAGTGAATGGTAGTTAATAATGTGAACATTAAAGTTGTTTCACTTGCTCCTGTACGGATCATAGATGATACTCCCACAAACGAAATTTGCACACTCGCGAACTATGCTTAGAAAATGTTCAAGTTTTAAAACAGCTATTGAATAATGATAAAAAAACTTACTCCGCCAATTGATTTACAAAAAAAAAAAAAAAAAACCTTTTGTAACGAAGGGATTTCGTACTTGATTATATAAAGTCTAACAGAGAAAGCTGATTGGATATTAATCTATTTATTAAAAGGGAGAAGACGACCAGGAATAACTATCATACAATAATAAATATCATAAGCTAGTTGAAGATAATGGTTATGTATAATAGGGGTTCTTAATCATATAGATAATTAGTTGATGATAAAAGGAATCCCCGGAAGATCTTTTGAAGGTTTACATAGTTAACTAATAAGGCACAGTGTATGCATTTAGCAGAGACTTGAGTGGGTCGTCTGACTAATATAGTCTAAAATAAGAAATATTAATCCGCAGGTATCAGAGTCCAGTCACAATATTAAGTAATGAGTGACTTTGGAGGACTTGAGAGAATGAATGGATAATAATTGAGTAATGAGTGAATGAATGTTATGCTATAGCTGTTCATTAGTCCGTCAGGAGGCACCAAAGTTATTGGCCATAGAGACTGGAAAGTAAGTAATCAATATAATATGAACCAATGGTAGGCAGGGCTCGTCAGACCTGCTCCGTTACACTTTTTTTTTTTGAAAAAAAAGAACAAGTAGAATAATCTTGTTATTCTTGTGCTTTTTAATTATCAAATTCCGTCAAAAAGAAAAGGACAGACAGGGTTCATCACCTGGAGAGAACTACTCTTAATGTGGCCAACTAGAAACTTTTTTTTTTGTAGTTGAAATACTTTTTTTTTTTT
Organism: Geotrichum phurueaensis; assembly: GCA_030558065.1. Lineage (NCBI taxonomy): Eukaryota > Fungi > Ascomycota > Dipodascomycetes > Dipodascales > Dipodascaceae > Geotrichum > Geotrichum phurueaensis. The sequence goes on from JAJMRT010000151.1 coordinate 7,540, forward strand.
TTTTTTGAAAATTCTTGAAATATACATTCTTCAGAGTGCCGCTGACTGAAAAGAAATTCCCTAGAATTTGATCTTCAGGTTTTCCTTAATATTAAGAATGGTCTTAGTGCAGCGGTAAAAATTTTTAGTTTGTTATTTTTTTTAATAATAGTTTGTTTGATTAGAGCAACTTGTTGAGGTTTTGCTGCGTTTTAATTTCTGTAGTATTGATCAACCCGGTAAAACTTTTTCAAATTTTCCTTTAAAAAATTGGACTGGTTATTGATAATTTGACGCTATCAAAAATTAAACCCCATTATAAGCACTAAGAGCGTAATTTTGTTACTATCATTAAAATAAGTGTTGGTGTTGTATGTCTTGCTGAAATCTTTTTTTTTTAAAATTCTTTTTATCTTATAATATTAGTGCTTTTTACCACAACTAAAAACGGTTATTATAAAACATTTAAAAGAATTAATAACCTTTATTCATTGATTTTTGTGACTTTCAAAGACTAAAATTTCAGGAAAAGATTCAAATTTTACAATATTTACTGCAACAAGTTGTAATATTATTAAATCTATTTCTTGCTATTTTTTTTTTAATTTAGCAACATATGTATCTTTTATTTCTTAAGTATCAAAAAAAATTGTATAACTTTTTTTTATTAGTGGTCTGAACCGTGCTTCTGAAAAAATATTTTCAAATGTTCAATCAAGTTAGAAAAAAAACATTTCAAAGATCTAGCTAAAAAAAAAGGGCTGGGTGAATCTAAGTATTTACAAACAAATTTCAATGTATCCCATAATATCGTGCTTGGAAATGACCGCAAAAAATTGCAAGCTAAAATAAATTTTGTGAATAATAAAAATCTTGATTGAAAATTAAAAAAAAGTGGACTTTTAGCTAATGCAAAACTTAGAAACTGTCACTGCGCCATCAATAATAAGGGCTTGCATACTGGCGAATATTTAAATCTACCAAAATCAAATTAGCCGCCACGCCTTGTCAAGCAATTTTGTTCCGGGCTTTAAAAAGGTATTGAAGTAAGCCTAGTCCTTGGCAAATTTTCACTAAAGCAAAAAAAATATTCATTTCAATTGTATAGAAAAAGCACAGGGTTTCAAAAAATATTGTTTCATCATGATACTCGTAAATGTATTTCAAGAATCTCAAAATCTGATCTCAGGGCCTTTTTTAGATAACATTAAACGTTTAATGTGATAGTCAAACTCTAGACTTTTTCAGCTGCAGCTATTTTACGATGGCTTGTTTTCTTAAAAAAAAAATTATGGTTTTTCTATGTCTTTCTTGAGTCTCAATCAACTAGGTATTGTGCATCTCTTCTAAATATGATTGGTTTAAATATAATTAAGTAAAATTTAACGCCAGAAGTTCTACTAACACTGAAAGTGCTACTTAACAAAAAAATTAGCAGCCTCAAGAAAATGATTTTTAATTTTTTTTAAATTTTTTTTACTATCGATGGCATGATTTGATATCGACTCTTAAGTTGGCATGATAACCGCCAATGGGCTTAACATGAAAAATGAAGACTTTGCAAAAAGAGCTCAAATTGCCACAGAAATGATATGCGAGTATCAAACATTTGTTGATAGTTGGCTCTACAACTATTATCTCTTGTTTCTTCAAGCTAAAACTATAATAAAGGGTTTTTACAGACTCAAAAGTGCGCGAATTTTAAATGTGCCACAACTTATGGGTCTCCATAGGGCGGTAAAAATGTATTTTTATTATGATCTACAGAACAGCTTTTTAACTCATGCATATTCAAACGCTAATGTTTATTCATGTCAAAAATTTATTGATGAAACTGGCTTTAAAGATAGCCGCGCTCTTCAAAAGGAGTGGTGTTTAAAATAGCTGCAAAAATAAGACTTATACTTTTACCATATGCAACTTTTTAACAGTGACAGTTCAGCAACAAGATGAAGGTTAGCAAACACACATTCAAACTATAACATTAAACTAAAGTAATGGAACAGAGAGTATAAAACAAGATTTAAGAGCAGTTGTTTTATTTCGTGTTAAGAAAAAGACCGAAGTTATAATTTTTGGTTACACCTAACAACTTACAAAAGATGGAAGTGACTTCTAATAAACGTGTTTTTAAGAGGTTACCCCATACTTAAATTCAGGTGATCCAGTTAGTTATTATTGTTGAACCTAAATTTCTCAAATTCTCAATGACTTCAATTTTTGTATGTAAATAATGGTACTAGAAACAGTACTTCAAACTTATTTTTGATATCTATTAGACTGAAAAAAACACCTTTGCATAGAAAATACACTAAGGGTTATTAAAAAATAACACTACAATTCCTTTCAAGACTATTATCCAGGTAACGCAGAAACCCGTGAAAGGGAGCCGTGATGTGCGAGTAGACCTTTAGGTACGAAGAGAGAGAAATTACTTTTGTTCCTTGATTTCCCCCAAAGCTTCAGGGAAAAACCATATCTATATAATTACTAAGCTCCTCAGGTCTCCAACCTTATAATTTATCAGTCTAGGGTTATCTGTGGTGCAGCTGTTACTGTCTGCGGCAACTCAGAAAGCCGAACTTTTTTTCTTGGGATGCAGGCTTTTGGGGAAAGGCTGCCCGACGGACTAAAGAAAACCAGCTAGAAACCTGTGCGGTTATTTTTTTTTTATTCCGTAAACGTTGGATTGGTGAATAAGGGCTGCCATCTATCATTTATCTTTGCGCAGATTTGTTTTTTTCAACTTTCTAAGTTATCAAGTAAACCGTTCGATGCAGATTAAGGCCCGTGTGATCAAGTGATTGAGTGGATATTGTAACATTGAAAATTGAAACTTTTAGGGAAAAGCTTGTCTCTCCAGGGACAAAACCGTCACTTGTTTAGATTCAATAATACATACTGCTAGCCAGATTGATCCACGCCCACAAAAATAGTGAATAAATAAAATTGATATGGGTTTTCCAGCAAACAAACAAACAAACAAAAAAAATAATTAATGAATTCCTTTCTTTAAAGAAAAGCAACGTGGTGGAAAATACATTGGATATAAAAGTAGATTCCTGCATATTGCTTTTTCTTTCGCATCTTTGGGCTTTGAACTATGATTTTTTTTTCAGCGCTAGGGTTTATGGAAATATTTCAGTAGTAAAAACCTCTTTCTTAGCTTTTCTATTTTGAATGTCTGAATTTAAGCTTTGGAGTTAGCATTATCATAACAATCATCATTATTATCATTTACTTTCAAATAGCTGCCTATTTTATTTTAGAAAAAACGCAAGTGGGCAGGCCGAGTTGGGAGAATATTTATTTCAGGTTTTTATGAACACAATGCATCAGCAGGGATACCGAGAGATCTTTTCCTCCCCACTCTTTCAAATATAATTATTACATGATGAGAGCACGTCAACAAATGTCAGGTTGGGGACCTGAATTTAGTTACATTTATATAAAAAGGGAGGCTTACCCTTCTAAAGTTTCATTTTAAAAGAATCATGGAAAATATTTCTCTCTACACAACATTAAGATTCTCCTGAGTCCGGTGCCGCCACTTCCAGGTTTTTACGATACCCGAAAATCATCGTAACAACAAACAAATAGTTTCATAAACATGTTTTATAAATCTTAAAGCGGTAGACCTATTTGTACGTACGAGTAGAGAGAAATTACTTTTTCTTGATCTTCCCTAAACCTTCGGAGAGAAAAGACCATATTTATATAATTACTTAAGCTTCTTAAGTCTTCAACCTAACAAGTTTTGACGTACATTCCGGAAAACAACGTCACAAATTTCCTTAAATGGCTATTCATATGATTGCTAAGCTCCTCAGGTCTCCAACCTGACATTATAGGATCCACATTTTTCAAATTTTCATGGCAAGAGAAACTTGGCTTTTTTTTTGTTAAACGTTGTAGGCTTAATCTGGAGTTGAAACTTAAGAATATTTTAGTCTTAAAATTTAGGGGCGGGTAAAATTCTATTGGACGATATGAAAATTTGCAGAAAACTTTTTTGAGTTGAGTTTTGCACACAACGGTACCTTCGGGCTACAACACTCAGCTAAATAATCGATATCATTAAAACAAAGCAAAAAACAAAAAAAAAAAAAAAACTATACTCTTAGGCTCTATATGTTACGTAAACTTCAACTTACACCATACTGATTTGGTATGAAGTTCAGCTTTGCAACATTCTTATCGATAAAAAAAGTGTTTACACTTTTGGTGTGAACAGTTATCTTGCAAAAGCTAAAAAATGTCAAGTAGATAAATTACGGCACGCTGGTAGGCGCCAGCATGTGTTGCAGTAACCGACTACATAAATCAAAAACAAAATAAAATCTCGAGAATTTCTTGTTCAGGACAGAATGTCTGCATAATCGATAAGCATTAAATAAAACAAACAAAAAAAAACTTCAACGCTGTGTTTTATTAAGGATTTAACTAGTATCAGAGTCTCTTGACAACTCCTCAAAAGGCTTTGACTCCACTATATATATCATTAATCAAATACAAGAAAAATAGCCACTAAGACGTGGCTGCTGTCAAGCTCACCGTTAGGATAAGTGATATATAGGCGGCTTTTTTAGATGTACATAAATGTACCTAGCCACTGTATCTTGTCTCAGGAAAAATAGATTTAAGCCCAAACTGGCAATTTTTAAATTTGCCGCCAACAGCTTTCAACATCATCAAGCTATGAAGCATTAGTTCTTTTGAAATTTTAATCAGTGATAAAATTTCAATATCATAAATTTCATAAAGCAGTATCCAAAGCATACCCTGTTGTTTGAAGGAACGGTGCTTTTTAACGACTATCTTAATAAGCATATACAGCTTCAAGGTAACTATTTGTTAAGGCTACAATTAGGTCTTGTTAAAACTAGTCTACCCAGCAAGCTTTTTTTTTTTTTTTTTTTATTTCTTGGCAAATAAGCTTAGACAATAGGAATATAGCATATTATAAAGCTTGTCCTTAGCAATAAACGTTCAATTTTTTTCAATACAAAGTCAGATGCTATTTAGAGATTAATTACTTGATAAGAAAACCAGGCTTCAGATATACGCTTGTAAATATCAGAGAATTATTTTGAAATGGATTGTTATATTGCGGAGTGTTTAGACTTGCTATTTCATGTATGAATCAAACTGCGGTTTCATACGGGAATTCTTGAAAAACAAATAGATACTTGCTTGAAGGTCTTGTTGGGGAGTTTTGTTGATCAAATTCGGGAGTCTGTATAATCACGACATAGCGGTTTGTCCAAATTGTTGCTATGAACCTTTCATATGCTCAGAAGGATACGGCAGAAAACCTGTTTACTTGAAAAAACCCAAGAATAAAAACCGTGGAATAATATATATATAATTTTTTAACATTTCTGAGGGCTACATGAGTATTATTTTCATCATGAGAAACGAATTCCATGATGCCGCTAGGCTCAATTAAGCCGCTGGGGGAAAAAAATTGCCTGTCACGTTATCTACAGTGCTTTTGGTACGTATAAATAAAGTTTAGGACTAGGGTTGTTTGAGGTGCAGATTAAATTTTCTTTTATCTTTGGTAAAAAATAAAAAATAAAATAAAAAAAACACTTGCCTTGCGCTTCAATTTTCACACCAAAAAAAAAAGTAAAAAAAGATTATAATAATAATAATAGCAATAAAGTAGCAGCGGCTCTTTCCCAAAACAGATCCTATCGTATATCATTTATACTACTTCGGTGCTCAGATTGTTGTATGTGACGTGTGTGTCTGGTTATCTCAAAGGTCCAGATAGGATAAAATCAATCATTCGATATCTTAATTAATGGCTACGGTCAAATCTCCATCTTTTGTATTTAAATCTACAGATATCTCAATTATCTTTTTTTTTTTTTTTTTGATTTCTTCAGAATTCAAACAAAAATTTAACTCTTCTCTTTACTTAATACTTTATTTTTTATTTTATTTTTTTTTTCTTTTGGGTCAACCAAGCCATTCTATTCATACTTTTACAATGAGCTCTCAAGAAATCACTGCTCAAAGTACCAACGAATCACAACCAAAACTCGTTTCGAAAGATGACGAACTTCTTGCTACTCTTGGTTACAAAGCAGAACTCAAGCGTAATTTCAGCGTTCTTGAAGTTTTTGGTGTTGCCTTCTCTATCATGAGTTTGGTTCCTTCCATCGCCAGTACCCTTTCAATGTCTATGGTCGCTGGCCCTGTCGGTATGACCTGGGGTTGGCTTCTTCCCAGTATATGTATTCTAACTGTCGGTGTTTCCATGGCCGAAATGGGTTCTGCCATGCCTACATCTGGTGGTCTATATTGGTGGACTTTCAAGTTTTCTCCCAAGGCAATTAGAAAACCCCTTAGTTTTCTTGCTGGTTACTCTAATACTCTCGGTCTAATTGGTGGTTTATGTTCAATTGATTATGGTTTTGCTTCTATCGTTCTTTCGTGTGCCAACATTGGAACTGATGGCGCTTTTGTTCCCGGCAAATTTCAAACTTATGGTGTGTTTGTTGGCTGTGTGATTTCTCACGGTATTGCTGGTTCTCTTGCTACAAAGTACATTAGCAAGCTGCAAACCTTTTGCATTGTTGCCAACATGGCCATCATTGTTATCACTTGCATTGGTTTGCCACTTTATAAAGGCAGTGAGAATCTCAATTCTGGTACCTTTGTTTTTGGTGACCTTGAGAATTTGACTGACTGGCCCAAAGGATGGACTTTCATGAGCGCTTGGCTTTCAGCTATCTGGACTATTGGTGCTTTTGATTCTTGCGTTCATATGGCTGAGGAAGCTACTAACGCTGCTGTTGCAGTTCCTTTTGGTATTATTGGCTCTATTTCCATGTGTGGTATTTTTGGATTTATCATTTTGATTGTTGTTGCCGCAACGATGAATACTGATATTTCTGCTACCCTTGCTACTACAACTGGCCAGCCTTTTGCTCAAGTTTACTATGATGTTATGGGCAAAAATTGGGCTCTTGGAATTATGGCAGTTCTTGCTGTCCTCCAGTGGTTTATGGGCTTCTCTATTCTAATTGCTGGTTCCAGACAAGTTTGGGCGTTTTCTCGTGATGACGCACTGCCTTTTTCGACTCTGCTCAAAGTTGTCAACTACAAACTTGGTGTTCCTATTAGAGCCGTTTGGTTCATGGTGATTGTTTCCATTATTATTGGTCTTCTCACCATCATTGACACTGCTGCCACATCGGCTTTGTTTTCTCTTGCTGTTGCTTCCAACGGTCTTGCTTGGTTTCTCCCTATTTTTGCTCGCTCATTTTTCAACGTTGATACCTTCAAGCCTGGTCCTTTTTACATGGGCAAATTTCTTTCTAGAGCGGTAGGAATCTTTGCTTCCTTCTACCTCTTTTTTGTCATCGCAGTTCTTTCTATGATGCCCACTGAAGGACCCAATCCTACCCCTCAAACCATGAACTACACTTGTCTTATTAATGGCTTTGTTTGGGTTGGTTGCCTGATGTATTACTTTCTCTCTGCAAGAAAATGGTTTGAAGGCCCTAAGCAAACTTTTGACGAATTTGACACAATCGAAGGCAATGAGCCTGATGTCTCTAAAGTCGTCGAGTATCTTCCTGAAAAAGAATAACTTTCTTTCAAAAACTTTTTGTTTTGAATGAAAATTTCCCTCTTTTTCTATCCATTTGTTGTGTTTATGATATTTTAGTTATTCCATCTCAATAGCATTTTTGTTCTATAATATTTGATTTTGTCTTGTAATCCAGAAAAAAATTGCTGTTATTTATCGTTTTATAATGAAAGTCTTAATTTTAGTATTATTATCTACTGATCAGTGGGGCTTTGTACTGATTAACTGTTGTTTTTCATGGTCAAACTTTGAACTTATCCAAGCTTTGTGAATTAACTTATGGGCAGTTTTTCAATCTTGTTGGAATTTTTAAAATAAAGAAATGAAAATTGGCTGTAAAACATTGCCCAGATTTGACGTTTATATCTCTTATGTTTTCAAGCTAAGCCAATAAACAGGGGGGAAATCGTTGAAATTACAGTGTGCAACTTGTATGAATCCCTTCTATTGATTAATACTAGGGTTCATATGAACCTCAAACAATGGGTTTAGAAGATATAAAATCTATTGAATAATGTTTATTTTTAAAGCAACACACTCGAAATGTATTAAAAATGTATCAAAATGGTTAACTATTTCTACAAATGAAATAAATATTTTAATAAGAGAACAAAGTGAGGCTTGATTTAGAGCATAATTGTCAGCTTAATCTTAAGATTCTGTAAATGCATGTTTATAATCCAAAATCATAACTTCGATATATATAATCGACAAGTCAACTTTTTGATTACTTTGACTTGGGGTGTGACAAACCACGGCCGCGCTTAAAATTTGACATTTGTCTTTTCTGCAGATAATATTATCATGGATAGAGATGCCAGAAAAAGCCTTGTGGATACAAATCTTATTCCCATTTTTCACAAATTTTGCCGCTCTATCTGACTATGCTTGTTTCCAAGATAGTAGTAGCGTGGCGCTAGATTAGTCTTGATACTAAAGTTTGCCACTGTAAGAAGGCTAGTCCCTGTCAAAAGTGAATACCCTAAACCTTGCTTTCTCCATCCTTTTGGTCTAATTAAAGTTACTATGCAACGTTTCATTTCATATTCACAAGAGAAAACTGCCGTTATATTGAATGAATTGTTGGAGATTCAAAATATTGATAGCCAATTATATATTCATTTAGCGTTTAATTATTGAAACTTTTATGATAATAATAATAAAAAACCCAGAGTTCAAAGATCAGTTAAATAGCTCACTACAATTCAGTAACTACAGCCAGCAATGTGCGCCTTAAATTAACATCATTCTATCTACGAGAAACTTTCTTTGACCTACATGCTTTTTTTTGAATTATTGTAAAGATCTGTAATTTATATCCACATTTTTATCTTATCGCAGTAAGAAACTGTTATCAATTGGTAATCTTTGAAAGTCATAGTTCCCTGACACAAAACAGCGTCAAGAGTAACCATTGAAGAAAAACTGTTATTTTAAAAAAGAAAAAGAAAAGATACCCCCTTTTAATTATTTTGATATTTAGGAATTACATTCATAAAAACAGAGATATCACAAAATCTTAGAGAAAATAATAGCAAATTTGATAATTTATTTTTACTTGACAAGATTTAAAAGGATGTGGTCATTTAGTATCGCCAAATTTTCGATAAATAAAACCATGTGTCGAGGTAGATTTGAAATACTACATTGCAGATGTATACCAAAGATAAAACTACAGTAAATGATTAGACAACTCCTTCAATCAAGAAAATGATGAGTAAAAAAAATACGATAAAAAGTTTATGATTTCAATACATTACTCAAAAAGTTTTTTTGATACGTAAAAAGCTATTCTCATTTTATCACGTTTTCCAAATTACAAATTATATTGCTTCATCATGTGATAGTTGCTTTTTGGTTAGACATGTTATTGTAGCCACTTTGTTTATTTATGAAGTATTTTGTAAATTGCCTTACAAGCTGACCATAGCTTGTACGCAGTAGAACTTTTTTGTTCAAATAAAGAGAGATGTAGACTTCAATGAAAGTTTTTTTTATTGTAATTTCGAAAATTGACCGACCTGGTATTGAATGATAAAAAGGAAATCATTACTAAGTAGTAAGTCAAGTTCAACAATGTATCTTTGATTGCGTATATATTTTGAAAAAGAGGTTTTGGTATTAAACTTTTCATCAGGAAATCTTTCAAAACCTTTGGTCATTTAAGCTTAAACTATTCTTAATTATTCAACCTTTCTTGGTTTTAGTATGTTTACTTTTTTATTATAAACTGGTGTTGACTGTCGAACGTTCAATGATTAAAGATTCATTAAAATGGTCAACACTAAAATCAAGGAAATCAAAAATCTAATAAATATGCATTCGAGTCATTTATATTTTTTTGGCATTCAAGATAAGTTGAAAAAGGCTTTAAAGGATCTTTCCCTTTAAGCGTTATTTTAACCGCTTAAACTGAGATACTCTCTTCTCCTACCAAAATTCGTGAGCTGGTGATAAAAAAACGTCAATTCAAGTTGATTTTTCCCCTCTAAATTTCCAATTAAACAAATCAACGTATTGCTTAGCATGTAAAATATAATTTAAGAATATTATGTTGACTTAAAAAAGCTTTATCAATTCATGTTAATATTAAACTTTTAGCACACTTGCCAATCATGAAAAATAGTATATACTATAGTCTTATTTCTTTCCAGATTTAATATTTGTTTTGGAGATCAGTTATAAAATTTAATATTTCAATAAACAAGATCTATAATATGCTGTCAAAGTTAGACGGTACCCATACAAAAAAGATGTCAAATTTCTTTCTTTACAATATTTTTGTTGTGATTAGACATCGACCGCTTTTTTAACAAGCATGTTGGTTGTGATAAACCCCCCAATAACTAATTAGTTAAGCTGGAATTTTTGTTTGATTTGTCCAAAATCCTTACGTAAGATCAATTTAGACAAGTAATTAATAATATTTTTAGAAGAGGTAATGATGATTATAGTTATGTATGCAACTGGAGTGTCTATCTGGAAATCTTTTTCCGTTAAAAGTCTTGGGCTGTTCTCGCACCAATTGAAAACTGTCCTTGCAGTGCTTTTTTTTTTGCAGCAGGAAACCCTGCAAACGCTTTTATTCGAATATATTTCATCGAAATGTTTCATTTTTTATTTTTTGAAGCTGAAGTGAGTACTGGATTAGATATAGACCTTGTTACAATATTTGCGGTCATTTGATTTGCCACAGCAATCTCCTGATGTAAAAAAAGCTTCTAGTGCCAATAATTAACTCAAAAGACAATAAGCTTCCAAATGAACATCATTCAAGTAAAGTCAGCACGATGACAACGTTTTATCTGTAAACTTAAGAATAAGGAGTGTTTTAAACAGATTCTTTTTATCAATGCCCCCCCCCTCCCTTCCTCCAAAAAAAAAAAGAGATTATAAAATTAAAGTATTTTAAAAGACAAGTGAATCTTCTAATTACAAAATAATTCACTCGGAAATCTATTCACAAAATTTAAACAGATGAAACATATAGAAAATAGCATTTCTGGAAGCAATAATTGTAATATCGCAGTGAACGATTTACCCCGTAAACCAAAAGGCCCTACAGAATGCTTCAAGAAAAAAATAAGATGAACATTGGTAAATTTTCAAAATAATGAAATATACAACTTTTTCATTAAGGAAATTTATTGTTATATCATTCCAAACCGCTAAAGTGCCATCAAGCCTGCATTTGTCATTGAGTAAGCATCTTTACCAAATTCTAGTTTATGGCACCTTTGAAGTTTTTTTAAGATAAAGTTTAATAAAGAGAGAAATTAGTACTCTGGACCCAGCTAGGTTAGAAACAACTTAGCACATTCTAAATAAATGGAATAATGCACTGTAGATTAAGAGGTTTTCCTGGTTTGTTGAGTTTCCGGTATATATTTGGTAAATTTCATGAGTTCCAGTTGTTTCTAATTATGTAAATAATATATATTTGAAAATTTTGCGCCAAGGAAATCTCGAAAGCTTTGGCACGTCTTGAGCGTCCTGCTATGCAAGTTCTCTTGTGTAATTAAAATTGCGTGTTAATTTCAAAAAAAATAAAACAGCATTTAATATGACGGCTAGAGTATCCTAAAAAGTTGTGGTTTGTAAATCGCCTTATCTGTCTTATCGGGCTTCTTCACTCATTTAAAAATTTCAGCCATTGCTTTTTTAACCGCCTAGGTTCAAACATTAAACCTTCATAAAATAAAACTTTTGTCTTAGTTTTCACATTACCTCCGGTATGTAGCACTTTCTAATAGTGTATATACTGTTTACAGTCTTTATGTTTGTATTGGAACATTTTCAAGTCTACTTGCTTTCACAACCTTTTAAAAAAAAATCATACTCATCAAGACTCTTATAATAATTTTTTTTGCTCAGTATTTTTTTATTAGTTATCATTCAAATTATTACTTTTTACAATTTTTTATCAAAAAGTCTACTTTCTTTTCATTAATTGTTGCCGATGATCTTGAGGTTTTCGACTTCAGTGCTTTTGGTAATGGAATTGAAACACTTGTTCTTGACGAGCTTGTCTTTGAAAATGCCATATTTACCCTTTTTTTTATTATGCACCTGCTTTTTTTTATATACTATTTCAATGCTCCTGACTGATATGACAGCCACATTACTGGTGTTAATGAGTTGTTTGAGTTTTCTGTCAGAGCACCCCACCCCCAGAGCCCCAGTTTACAAAGAATAGCCTAGACACAAGGACCGCTTTAAAGATAAGGTTGCACGACAGTGCCTGGTATTTTGTCTCATGGTTTATAAATACCTTCAAGTCTGGCAAATAGCACCTGAACTTGTTATCCCACATTTTAAGCTCGTTCAGCCTGGAGATCAGAATATTATGAGAGTTCTAAGGGCGGCTTTTACAGGTCGTTCATTAAGCCTGGCCTCTATGGCGACCCAGGCAACTACAGTCTTCTTTGCAGCATTATGGAAAAAGCAAACCATCACACCCTTAGCAATGTGGTGCAATTGAGAACTAGCCATGGCGCTATAGGATCCTATTTCAAAAAAATAGGAGTCTTAGATAGAAATAACAAGTGCAAATGTGGTCAGCCTGAAACAGTTGTGCACCTGCTGAAGGACTGCGCCCTCTGCGAATCAGGGCGTAGGCACCTGAGAACATGTTCCCAGGAGCTTGGCATCAATGCCCTACTTGACACCAAGAAGGGAATTAAAGCGGTAGTCAAGTTCCTCGATTTGTCACTGCACCTCCTCAACTGATGGTCAGCTTAATAGCATAGCCTGTCAAGGTTTTACCGGCTTGCCCTCCCACTTATCATAACGCACTGAAGTGACGATCATGTCGGGTTTCCCTTGACACACGGACTAAGTTCGTGGAGAATTCGGTGCCATCGAAGTGAATGAAATATATAGTAAATAGCGCATTCCCCGCTAAAGGGGTATTTTTGTTGTATCAATGTCTTCTGTGTATAATTTTCAAACAGTTAGAAAGACAATAAACTGATTATATATATACCCCACATTTTCCCTGTTAACGGATGATCTCAGAAAAACTACATTATACTTCCCAATTGTACCAACCGCTATGGCTGGGAACCACAACTAAAAAATAAAAATGATTACAAAAATCCAAACCCTTCGACACACTCAAACCTTTTTAAGCTGTCAGCACTTGCTCTCTATGCCCTCAAAGGCAGATGTCTAGATACTGACAAGTTTTATTCTTTTAACTTTTACGCTTCTAAGCTCACTAAGTTTTGATAGCTCATTAAAGCTCCTGGGAATTTCATTGAAAAGTATAGATAAGGGCATCTACGACAAAGGTTCTTGGAATTTTTGTGAAAACTGTTTTAAGAAAAAAGATCTCAGTTTAAACCCTGAATAGATTGAACCTCATTTTTTTATTGCTGCTAAGCTTTCTGCATGAGAAAATCTAGATGGCTTTAAACACCACAAATATTTACTCGTCATGGAAACAAACGTTGCAATAATAGTCTTTCTGGATGGAACTGGTAGCATGTTATCAAAAACTTAAAAGAAGCTGGTAAGCTGAAGGAAATTGTCATTATTTTCACATCTGGCAACGGTGCTAAGCGGTATGTGAAGCCAAATTCTCATGTGCACAAACATTGACCAGCATCTGGCTAAAACTTACAACAATTCATTAGAAAACGTCGAAGACTAAGAATTTTATACTCAATATGAGCCCAGATGGGCTCAGGTTGCTACAGAACTTTACAAATTTACAAAACAGTTGCTTTCAAAGGCGGTATCTATGTACCCGTTATCATAAATTATCCTACTATTTTATCTGACCTAAAAAAACGATTGCCAAGGGTTTCACTACAGTTATGAATATTACCCTTACTATTATTGACCTAACAGGGTTTGAGTTGCCTGATGTCAACAAGTTTAGGAGCCGCAAGGTTGAGCCTGTTTAAGCAAACTCGTGGAAGAAGCACTTGAGTGATCTCAAAAATGGTCAAAATATTCATCAAACACACAAAAGGGTTGGTTTGGCGTTTTTCGGTGAATTTACGTAAAGGTGACTAGAAAATCACTGACTTAGCTAAGCCGTTTGGTGGCGAGATTTGATACATTAAGAATGACTCGAGTAAGACTAAGCATCTATCTAAACAAGAGCTCTAGAAGTTTAAAAGACTCCTCATTGAACAGATTGTCTAGGCAGAGAGAAGTCAAGTTTTTTGTCTGTGTAATCAGCTGAATGATGTTTCTGTGAGTGAGATTGAAGACGAGACGGTTTGGATAAAATCGTAGCGAGTCAGCGGAGTCGTGATTCTAAAAAGAGAGGAGCGGGGCAAGACCGTCAGTAGCTAAGACATTCTGAAACGTATATATACAGAATCAATTTATTATATTTGTAAATAGTTGATGAGTAAATGAAAATCAATGTGAATTGTTTGTGCTAAAATGCAAAGCAATCTGGTTTTTGAAATGTTTTAACTGATAATATAATCACGGCCGTTTACGTGACTAAGCCGGCCACTATAATAAATCATCTGAAAAGTGTGTGGTTAATTAAGTGTTGCTGCTGTTTTATCACTTGCAACTTTCATAGTAATTTTCATTCTAAACAACAACAAACTTCCCGTTTTTTTTTTTTCCTCTTTTTACATCTCTCCCCCAATCCTCCTTTCACAATCCCTCTCCACACTCTTTCTCCATATCCCTTGTTCAACCACCCATCCCCTTCAATAGCCAGCTTCCTACATCGCCCTATTTACTGGTGCTAACATTCTACCACCTCACGTATCCCTCTCTACTAAGCACTTGTTTGCTGGATTTTAAATCACTAAGGTGAATAGCCCTGCTCCACTTTTTTTTTTTTCTTACAACTTTGCCAACATATTTCTAACTTGCTACTTTTCTTCTAGATGGCTCAGCAAAGAACTCAGTACGCCAATTCAATTCTGCCTAACTACAGGCCGTTGGACGCTGCCAAAGTTTTGAAGTCGCGCATTATAAACGCCGAACATTTAAACTCAGAAGTTGCCGAATGGTTTAAAGAACGGGCTAGAGTCGAACAAACTTACGCCGAAGAGCTTGACCGCCTTTCGCGCCGAAACCTTTCGAGCCTTCAAAATTCTGGTCTTTTTGAAGCCGTTTGGATGTCAATTTTGTCCTCTACTAAAGACAATTCCAAGGCTGCCAGTTCGTTTGCCCACAAAATCCACCATGACGTGGAACATCCATTGAGGCAGTTTTCGTCGCAACCTCAGTGGGAGGATATGAAAATACTACACAAAGAACTCGAAACCTTAGCTCACACGTACCAGGCTAACGACGACAAGCTGCGAAAGAAGAGCAAGCACCCCGATGACGAAATTAGAGCTCAGTGGGAGAGTCAGGCTCCTTACTTGCTAGAGCAGAGCGAAGTTATTGATGAGAGCCGCTTGGGCCACCTCAAGAATTCGCTCACTACCTTTGGTACCATTGAAGCCGACTATTCCGACAAGTCTCTAAAGATTTCTGAAAAGGTCCTCAACAATGTCTTGTCTTTTGAACCACTGGACGAGTTGGCGGCGTTTGCAGCTCAAGTCAGTAAGGGCGAGGAGCTACAAAACTCACACCACACGTTTGTTGCACCCCACGCCAGCAGCAACCGTGCCCCCAGTGTATCCGAATCTTTGCGCAATTCTACAACCAACCATTCTGACGGATTTTCCGATACCTATTCCGCTGGTCACCGCGATGAGTTTTCATCTTCCACGCCGTCCAAGCTCCGGTCAAAGGTTGGTTCAATTTTTCGCTCTTCGAAAAAGAAGAATAAGGACAAGGGTGCTTCACCTCTTCCCCCCATTTCCGACACTCCTTCTTCTGCTGAGCGCGCTCGCTACAGATCTGGCGGCAGCTCAGGTCCAACTCCCAGCAGAAGCTTTAATGAACCTGTAGAGCCTCCTGCTCCTACTTTCAGCACTGGTCTCGTTAGCCAGATTGGGCAGAAGGCGAAGCCTCCGCCACCACCTGCGCGCAAGGCTAATGGTTTTGGCAGCGTTGCTCCAGTGTCAGCTTCGCATAGAGAGCAAAACAGATTTGATGCCCCTACTTCACCTATTTCGATCTCTGCGCCGCCCAGAAATCATGGTCCTGTTCCTGAAGAGCCTGGCCATGATGGATACGTTGATGTTCCTACGACCGTTCAAGAGGAAACTGGAGATGACGAGAGAGCTGCCAAGCCTTTTAAGATTGATATTAAGCCTGACACGGTGGTTGATACAAGCAGAGATGATGACGACGTTGCTCTCTCTGTGATTGCCTCGACTTTGCGCCAACGCAATACCATTTCTGGTAGAGGTCAGCGTGGAAGACGCGATATTCAGTCGACTTTGTTTACCAATATTCAGCCTGCTTCAGTTGAGGATGAAAGATTTGGTCAAACTTCGCTTCCTTCTTCTCCTGTTACTGGTGAGTCTATCCGCACCATATCTGAGGTTGCTGAAACTCCAGCTACTACCTCCGTTGCTATTCCTGCTGTTGCTGCCGAAGTCCCTGCAGCGGCTCATGTGACTAATGGTCTCCCTCCAGTTGCTGAGACTGTTTCTAGTCCCCCTGTTGCGGCTCCTGTCGCGACCGACACTCAGTCTATTTTGTCTGAGGTATCCAATGTTCCCATATCTTCTGCGCCTGTCTCTACTTCCATTGCTGGAGCTACCCTTGTTCATCCTCCTCTTCCCACTGGTCCAGGCCTCAATGCATCAATTGTTGAGGTGGTCAGCGCCGTGGTTAAAGACGGCAACGTGTCGCGTGCGCAACTTGTTGGCGAGATTGCTCTGAACTATCGTGGTGAGAGCCCTGATGCAACTGTTAAAGTCACTAATCAAAAGATTTTTGATTACATTTCTGCCAATGATGAGTTTGTAAAGACCATTGATTCTAGCAAGGGCCTCTACAAGGTCAGTTTGGGTAACATTGCTAACGGTCCTGAGTCAATTGGTTTTAAATTTATTACTCAGTGTGCTGAGAAATTTGTTCCGGTTGACTTTAGCCCCATTTGGCGTATTGAACCCAACCAAAGTAGTTTGATTCTGGCCTACAAAGTTGCAGACTCATTTTTGCGCGAGAGCCCGATTGTTCTTCACGATCTTGTTATTTCAGTTCCTGTAGAGGGTGGCAACGCTGTTTCTGCACTTTCGAAACCACATGGCCTGTTTAGCAAGGCAAAGCAAAGAATTGTGTGGAGGTTCCCACAGCCTGTTGTTGTCAAGGCCGGTTTTGAGGAACGCTTGGTATGCCGGTTCATCACAGAAGGTCCGACACGTGAAGCTGCCAAGGGTATTGAGGTCAAGTTCCGGATGATTAGTGAGGGCAAACCCCGGATTCCCAGTAGCGTTGAGGTCAATGGCGACGAGTCATTAGGCCACCGCGTTGTGCTGGACTACAAAGAAGACGAAAATGCCGATGCTTGGAAGCCGGTTGATTCTATCGTCTCAGTCAATTCTGGTCGGTTTGTTGTTCATGCGGAGCAAAATGTAGAACTTAGGTTACCACAGAAGCCAGTTCAGCAGGCCACGCCGGAACCCGAACATCAACAGCCTCAGCAGCCGGTTGTTACAACGTCACCAGCCCCCACGCCAGCTGAACCTTCTGCCTAAGCACAATTACACGCACACTCACAATCAATTCTGATACTTAATTTTCGTTCCATGTGTTCTATTTCTTTTTTGTTTTTTCATCTTTTCTTTTTTCTTGAATGTTTTTTTTTTTTCTGTTGTTTATTACCTTTCTTAATTTTACTGAAAAATAAATAAATTAAATAATTTTTTGTTTTAATATAAGCCATTGTAACCTTTATTTTAGTTGAAATAGTTTATTTTGTCGAGTCAGCCTGCTGGGGCTAACACCGGATTGGCAACTTCAGAAGGGTTGTAAACGTGCGAGCACACATCTTTTTTTTTACTATTATTTTGCTAGTATAATATATATAATCTACACCATAGAAGAAATTGAGGAAATTCAGCCTTTAAACTTATATCTTCCAAGAACTTTAGTAATTAATCAATTGTTATTTATGAACAAAACACACACACGTTGATTTTTAATGTTGAGTTGATGAAGAAATTCAGGGGGTTGTTGCAATACCATTATAGTGTTTTTGCTT
This sequence comes from Geotrichum phurueaensis, assembly GCA_030558065.1. NCBI lineage: Eukaryota > Fungi > Ascomycota > Dipodascomycetes > Dipodascales > Dipodascaceae > Geotrichum > Geotrichum phurueaensis. The sequence goes on from JAJMRT010000151.1 coordinate 25,713, forward strand.
TGTTTCTTAAGGGTGAGATCCGCAATGTTGTATTTTGCGGGGAGAAGGACAAGATTCAAAAGTCGATTTAAAAAAGAAGAAGAAGAAGAAAGAAAGGGAAAAGGATTATCACTTAGGTGAAATAGTGGCGATTGGGATAGTCAATGGGTGAGCTTGTGCTTAGCTTTTTTGGTTACTCAACAAATTGAGGATTTTCGCTTGTTTTTTGGGGGTTTTCTCCACGACTTGTGAATTATCTGACGTCTTTTAGTTTGTTCTTAATCAGTATGCAATTGCCAGTCAAGTCACAAACGTAATCATGTCAAAACGAATATATTGAGTGAAAAAAAAAAATTCAATTCAATTATAAATCAAAAACAAAACGGTAAAAAAAAATACATGAAAGCAAATAAATCATTAGAGAAATAGGATAGTAATAATATCATAACACATTTGAGAAAAAACTAAAGTGACTGGCGCAACAAAGATCCAGCCATGGTCAGCAACCCATTTACTCGGAATGCTTGTTAGAGTAAATAATGTTGGAAGCAGTATGCACGGAACCAACAGAGTAAAAAGGGTCAGAAAGAGAGGTGGCGTAGCTGGAAATACGCTTGCTTTGGCTGGGAGCAAGAGGCCCGCTTTCCGAGTGGATTTGAGCAAAAGCAGCATCATCAGTGCTGCCAGCAACAGCAACAAAGCCCTGGGCAGAGTGCACAATGGGTTGGAAAAAGCCAGTTGCTGACTTGGCCGCGGTGGAGGAAAGGTGGATAGTTCTTTTCAGGATCATGGAGCTCATTGTGGATAATGTTGTGTGTATATATTAAAGGTAGCGGATTGAGGTTTAATGCTGTAGATTTAAATTTAGAAAAAGACTATGGCTGGAGTCAATTGATGATGATAGATAATGGTTAAATAATTATGATGAATATAGGAGAGAATAAAAATAAAAAATAAAAAATCTGGGGAAATTAGAAGAGATATTTATACTCGGAATAAATTTGGGGGAAAAGAAATGATTAAAATAAACACTTATTGAATGATAAAAGGAGTGGGCGCACAAATGTGAATGGGGGTGTGTGGGTTTCATGTTTTCATCAATGAAGCGAGGTTTAGTCCCAGCAGAGTCATAATAGTTTAAAAAAAAAAAAAAAAAAAAAAAAAAAAAAAAACAGCAATAGCAAGCCTGAGCCCGTTTATTTTTAATTTTGTGGTGAGGATGAAAGGGGGAATAGAGCACATACAAAAAATAAAATAAAATCATCAGGTTATGACACAAACCTTGAAATTTTCACAAGAATTTTTTTTTTTTTTTTGACTTTTGCATGATATTACATAATTTAAAATCGTTTAGTCATATGAACATTTCTTACCTAATCAACGATAATTAACTAATCTTGATAATTTTTCACCAAGAAATGCAAAGAGAGGAGGGGGAGCGGCCGGAGAGTGAAAAAAAAAAATGTGAGCGGGAGCAGTGGTGATAGGTCAAGACGAGATTATCGTTGGGGGGTTCCTTTGCCACGTTTTCGTCGGAAGGGCAGTAGGAATTCTTCGGCTTTGCGTAAAAACTTTAATTGTCAACTCAAAACTTTCACACGCTATTTTGTTGCTGTTGTTGTTGGGATACACACACCCGATACCGCACAGCCTTGATTATGTAAAGAATTATATTATCAAAACCTGGAGAAACCATGGCATTTCTTTGCAAAAAGTCATTTGGTAGACACCTTGGTGCTTGTGAATATAGTTATGAAATAGAAATAAACAAAAAGCAAGAATTTTGGTGTAGATAACTTGCTTTGATGTTTGCTAAATTTACTGAATGAGTCCGTACATTTAGCTGTTTACCTGAAAAGCTAGCATCATAGTATACCAGGCAATTCTCAAATTTTCAGCAAATTCGTCTTTCATTCTGCTATCGTGGCTGTTGATTTAATTGTTGCTTATAATTCGGTGCTATCATTTGTATTACTTTGTGTTTACTGGTCATCCAGTAGCCACCTGTATCGGCGTGCAAAGCTATGGCCGGTCGGCCTCTGTCGGTGTATTTTTACCTCTTTAGGAGGTGTTTCCTTTGAGAAATGACTGAATTATTGTTTTTTTGCTATTCTTTTTTATTTTATTTTGGGTTCGTTTTCCACGGGCCCAAGGATTGTAACTTACACCCAGAAAATAGTTTAGGCTCTACGGTTTTGCTCTATACAATAAAAAATTAAAAATCACAAGCCGGCCGACTTTTCGGACTTGCAAGAACACCCGGCCAAGACCAACCCCCCCTTGAAGTCTACAGCATGAATGCCCCTTGTCGGCTTCTGGGCTCAGTAAATACAACCTTAGCCTGATGATATGCAGTGATAGAATAGATGGTGTTGTCCATTTGGCTTAAAGTCAGGCCAGTCATGTCATTCCCCGAAATTTTTCTTCTTTTCTTATTGATTCTTTATTGTTGTTTCACTGATTTATGGCAACAAATTGAAAGCGTCTAATAGCAGAATAAGCCCTCTGGCATCGGAGTAAAAACAAACTTTTTACAAGTAGTGGTAATTTAACTATTAAGTTATCTTTGTTTTATTTTATTGCATGGAAAAAACAATAACTGTTTTTTTTTTTTTAAAAATCCGGGGAAAGAAACAAACAAAAAAAAAAAAAAAAACCTAAACCGCATTAAGAATTCCCAACTCAGTGACGTAACCAGCGCATGAACAAGTTCCTTAAGACAGCCTCTGGAACTTCCCCTGTGAGATTTCCCAGCAAAATACTCGTTTAAAAATAAGTAAATAAAATAAAAATAAAAAAGCCTATCAAAAGTCTTTTATTTGTATAGCACTTGGGCGCATGAGTTTGGCAGCTCTAGAGACTTGAATTTTTGCCTCTTTTTTTTTTTTTGCTGGTTACAATTTATTAATCTTTGTAATTTTTTTTTTTTGGTCAAAGCAGTTGGGCTCTGCAGCCTACCCATAAATAGATTGTGTCTCCGTTTAACTTGATTATAGAAACATACCGATGACCCTAGTTTACAAGCAGTCAAAAAAAAAAAAATTCATTCCTGAAAAAAGAATCTATGAGGTCTTGGCTGCTACGCTATGTAATCCATTGTTGAGCCAATCTTAGCCAAAATATGAAAATGAAAAATCAAATTTACCTGAAAGGATTCAATTTTTGATGTAGAACTCTTTTCATTTTTAATATATAAAACCTCCTGGTTTTGAGTTGTTTCGGTCGGGCGATTGAAGTTTGCGTTCTACAACTTAACGTCTATCTGCAATACCGTGTTCATGCCCGATGCTAGTCTCATAAGTGGGCTTTGTGATTTACACATACACTCAAGATAAAAAAAAAAGAAAAAAAACAAGTATATCACCAGGGATTTTCTCGTTTCTTGTTTTTTTGTATGCATACTTCCCGTCAACTTTAGTGCCTATACAGGTTGTTGTTTTTTTTTTACCATTACTTTGAATGTGTCAACTTGCTTTTTATTTTTTATTTTTTACTAAATAGTTTCTTTAATGGTCTCATTATCACTAGCTCATTTACCACCACGGGCAAGTCCTACGTGTCTGAACTGTAAACACTGTTAATGATGAATGGCAGACTTTATAAAATTTATAGAAAAGTTGATAAAAATGATATTTGTGATATCAGGTGAAGGATGGGAGAATTAATAGCTCCGATATTTACTACTATCATTTGAACCGATGTTCACAGCTCACGAGGTTAAACCACAACATATGTAAAGTGTCTAATAAAAAATCTAAATGAAGGCCTGACTCATATCTCAAAAAAAAAAAGTTTCAAGTTTTGAATCGCATTATCAAAGTCTCTATTAGTGAGCTGCTACTTCCGATGTAGATAGCTATAACCCAAGTACAAGGGTCCCTCAACCAGAGTCTAAAAAAAAAGATATTCCGAGCCAGCTCAACTTGCTTCCGATTGAAGGAATGCAGGGACACTGCAACCTGTTGAGCGACCGCAAGAAAAGTTCCCGAAAAGAAAAAACTCAATATAATCAATAATGATTTCTGTAGTATTCATTTAGTACCATTTCTTTCATACATTCTTTTGTGTTGTTGTTTTTTAAACAACGTATCTAGTATTTACTGAGAGTTGCTCCGATAAAATTGGTGCTGCTCTAACTGGAGCCCCCCACGCAACCACCCAGTTGGGGGGTGATTTTCATGTTCCAAGCATGGGTTTAGCACCAAAAAGATCTTACATCCGTCTGGGGTTAATTACATCACCTGAAACCAGGTATGGTGCAGATATTTGCGTGCAAAAAGAATGGGGGGAGTTTGAGACTCAGGATGGTGGATTTGTTGGCGACAACAAGTTACTTGTCTCGAAAAGTTTTTTTTTTTTTTTTGCCCAAATTCTTGCCGTAGAGAACTTGATATTGCAACCTGAATTTGAAAATTTAAAGCAATCAAGATTGCAGGCTTTATTTTAGACGCTGATTGTTTGAATTACTAACTTCAAAATCTGTTGTTGCCAAATATGGTCAAAGTGAAGAAACAGAGCATTGCTTTATTAATGAAAGCATGTGCAGTTACAGAGTTATAATGAAGTTTGGCCAACTCTTTCGCTGCAAAGTACTATAAAAGAAAGTAATGAATCGTTCAGCTTTTATGAAATCTGTTAATTGGCTTAATATTTAAACAGTCTGATATAAATGAAATTTTTTTTTAAAAAGACATCCAGCTATTTCCAAACCTCGTATTTAATTAAGCCTGTAAAAATTATGCACTTAATACACATTAAGGGCTTTGGATTTTGAAGGCGCCGAATTTTCTATAAAGCAAGGTCTATACTGTAGTGAATCAGTACTTGAAAAAGTTACCTTCCCAAAGGGACCAAGTCCATATAGAAATTTTCAAATGATTTTTATGCCCAGCTTCCTGATAGTGAAATCACCATACCACAGCTAAAAAATGAAAAATAAAATAAAAAACAGAAACAATAGATTGCAGGACAAGATAACAACTTGGTTTTGGCTGAGGATTTTAGCATCGCACACTTGTGCAAAGTGCAAAAAAAAAGGATTGTCAGGGTTCTCATATCAATAAAACACACAATCTATATTAACAAACTTGCAGATCCAAAAAAAAAAGAAAAAAGAAAACATGATATAACAAAAAAAAACAAAAATCAATGATAATAATAATTAATGGCAGAGCAGCAACAACTGTCTGGCAATACTCTGGAATGCCAGCTTACCAGTTGTTGGCAGCAATGGCCTGTCCGTTGTTGAGCTCTTGTTCGTACTCAATTTCAATCTTTCCTCCTTCTATAAAAAAAAACAATTTGTTAGTACCACAGTTTGAGGAAAAAGACCATTTTAAAAGTTGATCTGACGGAAAACTTACTCTTTGATTTCTTGGCCTTGAGAGCCTTCTTCTTCTTTTGAATTTCAGCCTTCTTCTTTGCGACCTTGTCGTCTTCATCGTCATCACTGTCGCTGTCGCTATCGCTGTCATCATCGCTGCTGCTGTTCTCGCTGTCGCTGAATTGCTGCTCTCCATCGTCGTCAGAGCCGCCCAGCCACTTCTCCAAGTCTTCCATATCGACAATGTCGTCCTCATCATCGCCTTCGACATACTCGACCTCACCGTCGTCAGAAAGATCTTCCTCATCTTCTTCATCCTCGAGCTCCTCTTCTTCTTCCTCTTCGCCTTCAACTTCGTCCTCCTCCTCGACGCCGTTCAAAACCTTCTTCCAGATCTTTTCGTCAACGTTCAATGGCTGCTCACCGTAGGCGCCACTCTTGAGTCTGTTGAGAAGCTCCTTCTCAATAGCACGCTCGACCTTAGCAGCTGCTAGGGCCTTACGCTCTCTTGTCTGCTCTCTTCTCTTGACCTTAGACTTGACGCCGACGTAGTGTCTCTCGGTTTCCTTCAATGCCAGCCTGCGCTCGGTAATGGCAACCTGTGTGAGACGGGTGAGACGCTGCTTACATTTGTGAATAAGAAAACTGGGCCAATATATCAGTCGCTCATCAATCTGCTCGAGTGCTTTCGAGTATTGCTTGGAGAGTCTGATTCTCTCCCATAGTTTCGAGGGAGTGTGAGCGCGCTCGGCGGTCTTCATGTAAAGGTAGAGACGGCCGTTGACGTTGCGGACCGTAGCATATTTAGCATTAGCGAGAGGGCACGATTGTCGAGAACATAGACCAGAAACCTGAAATATTGTTAGACGTTGCTACAAAGAAATCATATTGGATTGGCTACTTACATTGTACTCGTTCCTGCAAAAGTTCTGATCCTTTGTAGTTTTTAACTTAAATGCACAGAACTGATGGTTGATGACTTGCCAAATGATCTAGTAAACTAATGTTAGCGGAAGTGGTTCATGAGTAGTTATAAATCATTGCCACTTACTTCGTCAGACATTGTTGGAATAAATATGTATAATGCTGGTGATCAATCGTGATAAAAGTCGATACTTTGGAGGAATTAAAATATAAAAAAAAAGTTTGATATAACTTTCAAATATTTTTTTTTTAATTTTTTTTTTTTTTTTTTGGAGAACTCCCAACGGGAAAATTTTTTTTCAAGTTACCCTGACTTGATTATTTTTGGTGAATTTTACATTTGACAAAAACCTTTTTTGGTAAGGAGGGCACAAAGACAGCTGGAAATGCTAACGGTTTGTTCCTCTTGTTCAAAAAAGACCCTTGAGAACGTAACTAACTACGTACAACCACCGCGACTGTATAAAAACAACCGCATAGAACCCAGCTGAAGATTTTTGTTTTTTTGTACTGCTATCATCACTGCAAAATGACCGACAGTACAGCAAGAGAAGAAAAGCCCCGACTGTAAGTATGGCGTCCCGTGACAAGACTCTTACAAATCCTAACTCAATGTGAAGCAAGACGCAACAACAGCAAGGCCGAAACAAGAGAATGTTTGGCCATCTGATGAAGTCGCTTGGGTCCGCGCAACAAGACTTGCAGAAACAAGCGGAGCGTGACAATAAACGACGCACTGTCGAGGCACGCATTCAGGAACGCCAGCGGCAGCAAGACGAAGAGCTTGCGCAGCAGCGCAGAGAGCAGTGGCGGCGCGGCACCGCGCGCTCACGGTCCAGATCATACTCCCGCTCGCGCTCGCCGATACACAACAGACCGCAGCGCCGCCTTTCTCCAGACCTGGCGCCACGCCCATTGATAAACCACGGCGACTACATTGATGTTGTCACGATCACGGAGGAAGAACGGCACGCGCCGCGAACCCCCGAGCTGGTGGAAAAACTGCGGACGTATCAGAATCAAGCGCAATATCTCAAGACGCAGACGCAGCCAGTGCTGTTATATCTCCCACACACGCTCCTTCCTGACCAGCGGATAATCCTTGATGACCAGATCCGCGACGCAGAGGATCTGTTAACAGATTTGTAGACGGAAGCGCTGCGCGCAACAACACATTTAATGACTTCATAGCAGGCTTGGGTAATGACAACATATTAATGAACTACAGGATATTTTTCTTGACTGATTAAGAGATCAATTGCTTTTTTTTTTTTTTACCATAAGTGCCCGCCCTCTTCGGTGCAGCTATTTGGAGTTTATTTATTTTCTTGTTCAAATTAACTATAGAGATCTGAACCTGCTTACATCAGGGCTTTGTCACTTGAAATGCTGCAGTTGGGATTTTTAAAACTCAACCTGACCAGCATCATTTCCTGTCCTTTTGTTTACATTATCACCCTCAGGCTCAAAGAGCATCTATTCATCTCACCAAAAACAGAATATTACAATGTCTAGTGTATCCGGAATTTCTAGTAGGTTCTATTAATGCTGCATCTAAGTCAATTGCGCCTTGCATTGACCGGATACGTCTCTGTTGAAGGGACTAACTCTGACGTGTATAGTCACGAAGGAACTCGAAAAGGAGTTTAGCTCTTTCATTTCCAGCGGTCACCGCGCCCTCATTGCGGCCATTGAACAAGGTGAGAACTTTTTTTTTTTTTGAATTTAATAAGACATTTTGAATTTTTTTTTTTTCTCTGACAATTGTTTAGAAGCAATTACCTTCCAGGAGACTATTGAAGGCTCCGGCGACATGGGCGCGGACCTCGACTTTATTGGCACCAAGTTGGTGCCCACCGAGCCCCGCTACTTGATTGTGACAGATGATTCGCACAATGGCGGAAACAAGAAGTTTGCTTTTATTTTGTTTGTGCCCGACAATGCCAAGGTTCGTTCGAAAATGCTCTACGCTTCGTCTTCGTCGCTGTTGCAGCGCCAACTGGGCGGTGCAAGCAACTTCACAAAGCAGATCTACTGGACGGAGATTGAGGAGGTTAGCAGCAAAGGCTGGAAGGAGCATTTGGCGCATGAGAAGCTGGATGCACCCCTTACTCGTGAAGAGCAGTCACTGCAGGATGTACGCGAGAAGGAGGCTGACCAGATGTTGGGCACGAACGCGCGCCGCAGCCACGTTGTGGCAAATGGCGCATCTCACGTTATGAGCACAGGCAGTGGAAACCTTCCAATTGCGCTCTCCGAAAAGGCAAAACTTGCACTTGAAGAGCTGAGCCAGGGTACCGGCGCCGTTGGCTTGCAGATTGATAGCAAGGGTGAGACGCTAGTTTTGACCGAGAATTCCCGCGTCGGCGGGCTTGTCGACAAGCATGACCTGGTCAAGACGGTCATTGATGCAGTCAACCCTCAGTACACTGTGTTTAAGGAAAAACCAGATGGCAATGCTATCTTTATCTACACGTGCCCGACTGCGTCCAAGGTTAAGGAGCGCATGGTGTACGCGGTCAACCGCAAGCCAGCAAGCAACATTGTTTCCATCTCAGGCATCAAGATTGAAAAGGAGGTTGAAGGCAGCAGCGGTTCCGACATTATTGACGAGGTTGTGTTTGGTGCGGCGGCAGTGGCCTCACACGCTGCGCCGACCAAGGCGAGATTCAGCAGACCCAAGCCTCCTGGAAGAAAGTAAATTGGGCTAAAAAAAAATTGCTAAATTAACATTTCGGCCTGGATGTGGTGCATAATACACATAAAACTATATACATACATGAATTATATTGTTTCTATTGGATCATTGACATATTATACTCCAAAGTCAGGGGAGATTTTTGGTCAGGGCAACTGTGGGCCGAGCTTTGCAGCTGTCATTTCAGGCAGAATGACAATTGAGTGAGAAGCAACGGATTTGCGCCAAGGAAGATTAAATAAAAAAAAAAAAAAAAAAATTAAAAAATTGAATGATAAGTAACTTGTAGTCATTGACCATAGGGTGTAACTTTTGAGTCTATGATCAGTGGATTGGCATCGGGTCAAAAGCCAATCGTCAACAATGGCAACAGGCATTCCGAAGCCAGGCCTAACCAGTGGGGCGTGATAATGTAAGCTGTACAGCCTAAGGCTTTCAGTTCAACGCTTGCTAATTACCTTAGTGGGCGACTTGACCACACACACTGGCCCAGCAGAGGCTAAAAGTGCGGGCTAATTTTATAGGTAAATTGCCCGAGGGCTTATTTTTTATTATCTCTTCTGACTGGAAATACTCACTGTGGCAAGTTACTATTAACAATTCAATTAGTCTTTTATTCAACAGGCTGTTAATTAATATGGATTTTTTTTTTTTGATTGATTTTCGGTGACAATGACCAAATGACAAATTGGCATGTGTTGGCTGCCTCCTATTGGGATTTGATTTTCGGAAACAAAAGTGCCGGAGGAAATGGTACTTTGTGAGCTACTCTTTTGTTGTTCAAAATTCATCCCCGACAAACTTGTTGAGATTCCTGGAAAACCCAGCGAAAGGAAGGAAAAAAAAAAAAAAAAAAATTTGCATGGAACTTTAGTGGCTTGAGCATGTAGGCAAATTTAGCCAGCAAATCTGCCTTGAGATCGGCGTCCGGATTATCTACGTTGCAGAGAAAGTTGGGTATGGGCTTTATCAGCGTTGATCACTATCGGTATTAGCCATCTACAGGAAAGGTTAGTCTGCCTGTGTCACCATTAAGGATGGCTATTAACACTAATCTAGCGCCTGCATTGAGGTCATTTCGGCAGCAAATAAACACAGGCTGTAGTCATCGGCCAGCAGCTCAGTAATGGAATTTTATGGCTTTTGTAGTGGCTAGTAGATGATAGACCCTCCACCATGATGTTTAATAAATAGTCGTAAATTTTTCCCTCAGAAGGCTAAAACGGAAAAAGGTGTTACAGCTAGGTCAATGGTTGGGATCCAACAGGTTTTTCTGAGGGTTGCCAACTTGTTGATTGGCACTGAAAGAGTAAACCAGACTGAGCTGACAAAATTAATAAAAGTTCAGTATTGACCGCTGTGATTGTTTCTGTTGGCGGGTATCCAGGGGAGATGACAACAATAGTCATGAAAAATTTGGCAATCATGATTGGCCAGCGCTCTCTCTCTCCAAGCGGCAGCGACGGGCTATAGAAAGACACGCGCCATGCTTGATTTAAACTGTACATATAATAACGGTAACAAGAACTACAAATTGTCTTTTTTGATTTCCTGTGATTTGAAAGTATACGCCAATAAATTTAGCATAAAATTACGGCATTTCTGAAAAAAATCCTTTTTAGAATTTAAAAAAAAAAAAAAAAAAAAAAAAACCTGGGGCACAAGGGTTAGGTCGGACCTACCCCAGAAAACAAACGAGAAGATTAATCCGAAAATTGCGGCTGCTGATTGGCCGGAACGAGTCTTGTCGATGAGACAAAAACTACGAAAAACCTCTTTTTTTTTTCAATTGAAAAGAAACAGCAAGAAATTTTTGCTCAAACTGACCAGTGTCGGAAATTTAGGATAGTGAAAAGGATTCATCTATGCCTGTTAGCGTGTGCACGGGTCTGGCTCCGTTTGAGGTTTAATTAGTCGGGCGCCCAAATATGTAGTGCCGGCGGTCTTTGTTCACGTTATCGTGGCTGCGGCGGGCAAGTATTGATTTTTTTTTTTTTTTTTTTTTTTTGTTGACTTCGTCGCCTACGAGGAACAACGACAATATCGGAGAAGGTCTCAAAATCCGCAGTATTTTTGACCCTAAGCAGCCTGTAAGTCTGCCGCCGGGTGAATGACCGAATTCGGCGGAAATAAACAAATAATAATACAAAAAGAAATAAAAACGCAGCAGTATGTAATCTTTTTGTCTTTTTTTGATTTTCAGTTTGCAGCGACGACCGCTCCAGATTCTCCCATCTTTTCAACCCAATGACAAATGATGAATTGAAATATTTCACGAAAATTCCCAGAAATTCACTTTCCTTTTGTGCTCTTGTGAAATTGTATATATAAGTCAAATATCCCCCCCTTCAGCATTCCGCCCCCTTTCCTCTCCATTTTATCTGAACTTTTTTGCATCTTTTCCTCCATCAACCCCCACTAACATCACAATGGCTCCTGCTGAGAAGAAGAAGAGTAAGAACGCCGCGATCGACCTTATTGCCGGTGGTACCGCCGGTCTGTTCGAGGCCCTTTGTTGCCATCCTCTCGACACCATCAAGGTCAGAATGCAGCTCACCAAGAAGACCCTTAATCCCGACGGTACTCCTGCCAAGCAACTTGGTTTCGTCAAGACCGGTATTCAGATCGCCAAGAGAGAGACTCCCCTCGGCCTTTACAAGGGTCTTGGTGCCGTTGTGACCGGTATTATTCCCAAGATGTCCATCAGATTCTCTTCTTACGAATTCTACAAGAAGCAGCTTACCCCCGAGAATGCCACCATCTCTGTCGGTAACACATTCATTGCTGGTGTCGGTGCTGGTCTCACTGAAGCCGTCTTAGTTGTCACTCCTACCGAGGTTGTCAAAATTAGACTGCAGGCTCAGAACCACTCTCTCGTCGACCCCCTTGATACCCCCAAGTACAGAAACGCTGCTCACTGTGTCTACACCGTCATCAGAGAGGAAGGCATCACTGCCCTTTACAGAGGTGTTGCACTTACCGCTGCCAGACAGGCTTCTAACCAGGGTGTTAACTTCACTGTCTACTCCCAGCTGAAAGAGAAGCTGAACGAGATCCAGCCCCAGTACTCTGGCCAGCTGCCCTCGTGGCAAACCTCCCTGATTGGTCTGGTTTCTGGTGCTCTTGGTCCTTTGTCTAACGCTCCTCTTGATACTATTAAGACTAGAATGCAGAGAGAGGGTGGTGCTTCCAAGGAGTCTGGTCTCTCCAGATTCACCAGAATCACCCGCCAGCTCGTTGCCCAGGAGGGTGTCCACGCCCTTTACAAGGGTATTACCCCGAGAATCATGCGTGTTGCTCCCGGTCAGGCCGTTACCTTCACTGTTTACGAGTACGTCAGAGATATCCTCGACAAGGTCCCTGGTCTTGGTGATGCTGCCAGCACCTTTGAGGAGTAAATTGTTATTAGATAGATCATTTATAACCCAAGTCAACGAACAGTATATGACATTTAATCTTATCACTATTCCAACTATAACGAGTATAAGTTTAGTAGAATTAAAGATTTGCCGTATTTAGTGGATGGTGGAAAATCTTTGAAAAGGTTTGATCCAGACGGTGCTGCTGCAATTTGGACAAAATGTGCAATCAATGTGAATGTGTATATGTGTTAGACTGGATTACAATAACAGCATTTTGTATCATCTTCTTTTTTTTTTTCTTTTTTTTGATACTATTCATTGACAGCTGTTTATTCCTTATCGACTAGCTAAAAAGAAAATTGACAAAATAATTATCGTGGGGTCGAGATATTTTTAATTTTTGAAAATAGCTTACGGTACGGGGCCGAGTACCGCGGCGAACGGAGAAACCAGACCCCCAAAAAAAAAAAAAATTTTTAAAAAAAAATTGTATGTATGGGGAATTTGGGGGTTTTGGTAACGGCGACTTGAAGTTACTGCTGCTGCTATTGGCAAACTATTACATATATGAATTGTTTTACTACGCTGGTAGTGGCAGAGAGTAGTGGCTGGTATTGCCGAAATTGTTTGTCGATTTTATTAGCACAGGCTTATGATGGTTGCCAAGGCGGTCACAGGTCAACTCACCGAGGCCTCTCAACGTATATTGTGATGCTCGGTAAATGAGTCTCGAGCGTTGCACTCAGAAAAAAAAAAAATGAAATAAATAAATAGCTTTGCAGCAGTATTAGTCTACCAACACTCAGTGGTGTTTTGTCGATGGTCCTCGGAGACTCAGACTATTAAGTTATTGGTCCGGGTTCGGACTCGATTACGACAAATCTGTTGCACACAACGCATGTAGTCAAAACACATTTATTTTTGGGGGGCATTCACATAAACTACCAACGGCAGTGACCTGTGATCATGTTAACAAAGTCACGTTATAGCCATGCCTATAAAAATTGAGCTCTTTATGGCATCATCATTGAATTGTCTTTTTTTTTTTTGTTTTATGGCTTGAAGAAACCGCAGGTAGAAGTAGTAGCCTCGACTAATTGACTGCTGGTTAATTCTACTTTTATTCAAGTTTCACTTTAAATTAACCTATACTTAGACCTTGAAACCTTATCAGGCTCGCGATTGTATCAAGGCCAAAAAGAATGCTTCTAGTAGTCCAGAACTTATCACTAATTATACTGAAATACAGCGTTTTTTTTTTGTTTTTTGATTAATCAAAAATATATTTTAATCAGTTAGACCCGACTTTATGCAAGTTTTTTTTCTTTCTCTGTAATGTGGGGGGATTGGTCGTGTTTGTGCGCTGAGACTTGAACTTTAAGACTTTTGTGAAATCTCAGAATTGAAATTTAAAACTGACGCGATTATGGTTGGCACAACCTGGGCTTTCTCCCCACGTTATCAAGCCAAGTAAACCGACTCCACTACCTACTGTGAATAGAAGCTTGGATATTGAATCTAAAAATTTGGCAATTAATAAAACTCCAAAAAAAAAAATTTTGCTGGCTTGGTCAGTGAGATACTGAGAAGTCTAAGGGTTTGGCCGTCACGCAAGCACAAGTCTTGGTTACTATCAAATAAAATCTGGAGACCAAGCTTTGTAAAAGTTTCTTTTTTATGTTATATATGGGTTTTTTTTCACACTTATTTTTACATATTTGGCTAAAAACTCAAAGGATAAAGGAGAAATGTCAAAATCCCATCCATATTCATGATCCAATTCTTATTTTTCTTAAGGGTTTGGTAGCCTCTACTGTCATTTATTAGACTTAACCTTTACATTCTCTGTGCTCCTTCCTCTCTAATTTAAGTCAAAGCTAGTGCTGAATTGAGGTTGGTTTTATTTATGTTACCTTTGCTGCTTTTCTTTGACATTACTAGAAAAATCAACATCAAGAATCATAAGTTTTGATTGATTTCCATGGCTTATACTACAATATTTCACATTTTTAATACCCTTCTTTCTGAATTATTTTAAATCAATTATAGTTATACCGTATACTGTCGGTACGCCCGGTAGAGGAGGGCAAAGTCATACTGTAGTACTGGGAGACAAGGCGTTTCGACTGTGTTGTGCACAATCAAATCAGAAAAAATATTGTAGACTGGGGTAATGATTTCTTCTTCCAAATCATACTTTTTTTCAAAATTTCCCCTTTCTTTTTGTTTGTCAACATTATTCTCGGTCAGAGATCGCGATGTAGATTGAATTTTATTGGCAAGTTCTCGCAGGCTATGTTGAGTTTGGCCCGGATCAAACATATTCATTGTTGTTGCAGGTAAGTTTTTACTTTTTTTCATCTTTTTATCAACAAGACTTTTTTGACCGTCTTTTGTAATTTCTGGGACATTCTTCCTTTTTGTAATGCCTTTGGCGTTCTCATTGCTTTCAACAGTAAAGAGGCGGGCAAGTGCCTTCTCCCATAACTGGGCCCATTGGCTCAAGTCGTCTACTACAAATCGGGAACATGTGGGAGCGCTGGATATTAGCTTAAGGCTGTCAACATCTAGCAGAATTGCTCTTTTGGAAAGAAATGCTACCACTTTGTCTCGAATACGGGGATCCATCTCACACATCTACCATAAACCAATTAGAAAAAAAAACAAGAAAAGCGAATCAATAATATTGTGCTGTAGTGAATAATTTATCTCACCATAATAAGACTTCCCAAAACCCTTGAAGCATACCCTACTGGGTTATGAAGCATGTAACGTGTATATTGTTCATAACTTTGTAGAAACCAGTAATCGTTTTTGATGAAAATCTCTAAATTATAAAGTTAGGCAAATTTTGAAATTTGTAAAAACACTCTACAATTTCAGTTATAGTTAGACATGATATGTAAACTCACTTTGGCGAGATGTCAAACACCCATAAACTATTCGTAAAGCAGCCATTGTCAGCGAGCTATTCACATTTTGGGTCTAATATTTTTCAAGTCAAAAATCTTAGCACATGAACAATTGAACTGATAAATTGTCTCTCTTGATTGTAAAGTCTGTTACCTTCTGAGTGGCTTTGACTAAGGTTTGGGAAAGAAAGAAGAGGTTGTCGTCTTCGCCCTTAATTGCTGAGTAATTCTCAAGGCTAAGCTTATAAACTATTGAAGACGCACTTATCGACTCTTTTTTGCTCATTAATATGAATATTCATGAAACTCTTGTCACGTTTATGACACTTTTTTTTTGCAGTGGTAGACTCTTACCCAACAAATAAGCCTGTCTTGTTGTGGACTCATGATAGACACGAAACCAATTGACAAGAAATTCAATCAAGCACTCTACTACTTCAAGGCAATGTCGATCATTTCTTTTAACGCTGTTGTTAGCATTAATGAGGACAAGAAAGTTTTGGCAGCACGCAAAATGTGCTGTCTCAATTTCATCTTTTGAGTCTGTGTCAAGAGCCGCAAAAGGTTCTTTAGACCATGCTGCCAGTCGCGGGCCCAGCTTAACTAACAACACTGAGATCTCATCAGTTAGTTTTTCTCCTTAGTCAAAAATTTTCATTTCAAAGTTAGTATTTAATGCAGCCATAACAAAATTTTGTTTTTTCTTTCAATAAATAAAATGCAAACGGCATACTTATCTTATCGTTGCCATATACAAACAGTGCCAGCACAATCAGCCGCACGTTGAATAGATAAAGCCGGGTGAGGAGGCCCTTACATGCTCGTGGAGTTGTGACCTGGCGCGTAGTTACTACTGATAGTCCCAGGGCCATTAAATCGCCTACTGCTTTCATTAATTTTTGAATCCCAATACCGTCATCCTTGCTACTGGTTTGATCATCATCACTGATTTGTCTTTCAAGAGAAAGCCACTCCTCGGGATATCGGTAACTCATTAATAAATTTACAAGCGCGCTGTGTCGTCGCACACTCATGTTGTCAGTACTAAGAGTATAAAACGCAAGCCGTTGAAGCCCTAGACTCACAAGGGCCCATTGACCTGATGTCACTAGTTCTCTAATTTTGCTTATCATTTTTTTTTGGTATGATTAAATGACAATAATTGACAGCTCGAAGGTCGAAGAAACAAGCAGCAGTTCAACTTATATATATAATAAAAATGTCTTTTGTCAGCACGCCAAAGGTACCGTTACATGGACCACCTGCTGGGCACATTAACACACCAGTGCATCTATTGATGTCGGTAGGATCACTTGGGTTTTTCAATAATAAATTTGTATTATTTTTTTTTTCTTTTTTATTTAGGATTAGCTCTGTATGAAAATTATACACAGGATATGAGAAAATAGATTAATCTTAAATTACACAGCGTATCTTAATAGCTAACGAACCACTTCTTTGGACAAGGTGAAGAGGAAATCGGTAACACAACCTTGGCTGGCATCAGCAATCAGAGGGAGCATATTTAAACAGAGTACCGCGAGGGTATCTAGCCTTAAAAGTAGTACAATTCTTGTGGCTCTCGACCAGGACGGACTTATCCACCAGGCAAATCAAGCAAATGCTGTTCTCAGCGTTAATGGCAATCTCGTCCCCAGGCTCAACGAAAGTAATGAGTCCACCGACGGCAATCTCCGGCCAAATGTGGCCAATAAGGAACCTGTAAACCCCCC
>JAJMRT010000016.1:0-10054 GCA_030558065.1 Geotrichum phurueaensis
CCCCCCCCTCCCTCCCCTCCCCCCACCTTCTTCAGAGGTTGACATGCTTGCAAATAAAATACGATTGGGAACTTTTCAGCTCAATTGATTTTGACTACTTTGCAAGTTGCTCCTTGATCCTTTAAACGCTTATGGTACACCCCCTCCAATAAGTAGATGACAGCAAACTCAACTTTAATAATTACTATGTGAATGTCGGTGCTTTTAAGACCAACAATGATTCTAATTATTGCGCACTGCAACTCTAAAGTACAGTTTGGTACGATTGGTTTTACTGTTAACAAGGCTGGGGCCGACCTGTCATTAGATTTAATGTTTGTTTGCAGAAAGATTGAAAAAACCAAAAAAAAAAAAAAAAAAAAAAAAAAAAAAAAAAAAAAAAAAAAAAAAAAAAAAAAAAAAAAAAAAAAAGGAAAAGATAATACGGTACTATATATATATATTTGAGAAATAAATACATACTTAAAACGAACACAGAGGCTACACTTTAATTACACACCCCCCAAAATTTGTAGAGTTTAAAAATAGTCTTTGCGGTCTTGTAACCATTACATGGCTACACTGGCCTGCTTTCATTTATTAAATTTATTTTTTCACCGTAAAATGACTTTAAATGAGTTTCTATTTAGAAATTTAGTTTTTTTTTTTTTGTTTTTTTATGTTTTATTTTCTTACAAAACCCCAGTATAATAATCCTGGATTTTTTTTAGATTTTTGTTATCAAATCTCAGCACTGAAAAATGCAAGTTACCAGTCTTTGAAAAAAAACAACATATTATGTGTTTTACAGATATAAATCCTTTAACTACAGGGTTTTATATGAAAGATACCATCTTCTCCAACTGGCTTGTAAGTGGCAGGTATGACAACTTCAATATATCCACTCAAAAAAGCTTAAACTCATTCAATGCACCTTATCCAAGCTTAACTAACGCCAACCACTTAAAAGGTTAGACCAAACCCCGCCTTCTAGTTCCATCTAGAGGGGTAAGCACAAATAAACTGAAATATGACCCCACCAATTAGGTATCACAAATGCACCCCCCAATCTTTCCCAATATATGCGGCAACAGTGCGGCACAAAACAGTAAGATAACAGATGGTGCACCAACAAGAGAACGAAAGATTTGTAGACGTATTGAAATAATTAAATAGCAAAACACGGTGGCAACAGCACATGCTTCTAAAGTGTTCAAGATGAATTTATAAAGCTGCCCATGAACTCGTAACAGCTGTGTTATACTACTTTCAATATTAGCAGGGAAGATAAAAAAAAAAAGGCAACATGGGTCTAAGTTTTCTCTAGCATTTGAAAATAATTATTCTGGCTATCACAAGAACAAAATACAAGATAGTCAGAGACTAAAAAAGTGGGGGGTTGTTTATTAAAACTTAGAAAAAAGCCAAGACTCACACATTAATCGGAATAATAGGATTTAGGGCAAAAGACCTTAGAGCCAAAAAAGTTTAAAAAAATTAAAAATAAAAAAAAATAAAAATTGTAGTTTTGAAATCACTGAATTTGGCTCTGGATTTTCAAAAAAAAAAAAAAAAAAATTCTCATTGCTGCTTTTTCCATTAAAACAAACCCCATCACCTCTCTATACTACTACAGGCCGTAACAACGCTCACTAAGAATTTATTATTGCCTATATATCCAAGGTAATTTAATAGGGAAATTTTCGGTGGAAACAAAATCAAACTCCGATGTTGTCGGGACAGGGGCAATATAACGCCTGTGGCTGGTCTTTTATTTATTTATTTATTTATTTATTTTTTTTTTTTTTATTTGATTATATGCGATTTACCCCAGAATCCGGATATTTTTGACAAATGAAAAAACCCCAGGAATTTCTTAAAATCACCCGGCGGGCGGATTTGACAATAGTTGCTCGGTAAGTTTCTGCTGTCATCGCTGGGCACTTGATGGGGTCTAACCATGGCAAATGATGGCGACAATGACCAGAGTAAGTTGGGGGGACGCGTATCTCGGCTGGTACCGAGCAATACCAACTAGTAGCTGCCAACTTTATATGTGTCATCCTAGTGCAAATCACTGAGATTGACTGCACATACCTTAAAATGATTATTTTCTTTTTTACAGAGGGGAGACAACCCTAGTAACCATACACACCCTAGTAGACACGGTCCTTTTTTCTTAATCTCCATACTTAGCCAGTGACCCCCCACGTCCCGCTGGCCTCTTGCCTGTCTTGCTTCAGACAAACTCTCGTTTTTATGCACTCCACAAACCGGTACTAGGACAAAAAAAGAAAGAAAGGAAATTCAAATCAAAATCTGGGGAAACCGCGGGCTTTAATTCTACTTTCTTTGTCATTTAATCTTTTTTTTTTCTATTTGCAACAAAACGTTAAGGATACTCGTACAGCTTTTTTATTCTATTTTATTTTGAAGGTACCCTTTGCTTGCCTCTTTGCAACCTTTCATCTTTTTTTTTTCTTACAAAGACCCTTCTCCGCAAAATATGCAGCTTTCAAGCTCCTTTGCAGCACTTCATGACGTCAAATAGTACTCGAAAAACTTGATAGTTAGCCGCTATGAGGGCCAGCCCTACTGCCTGGGAATTTCAAAGATTTTTTTTTTTTTTACTTATTCTTCCCCAGATTTATCCACGGCTGGTCCCCTCACTCTCGAGCTCCTATATAATGCCCGTCTCTTATCCATCCTTGTTCTTCTCTCTCTTTCATCATCATCATCTTTCAACTCATCATCAGTACTAGTATCGTCTTCTTTAGCAGTTACTACTAACATTATGGGCTACAAAATTTACAACCCATACCTTATGGCAACTATTGCCACTATTTCTGGCTTTCTCTTTGGTTTTGACATTTCGTCCGTGTCATCCTTTGTCGATCAGCCTCAATATAAGAAATTTTTCAACTATCCCGACTCTTTAACCCAGGGCGGTATCACCGCATCCATGGCAGGCGGTTCTTTTCTGGCATGTTTGATGTGCGGTTACGTGGTTGATAAGTTTGGTCGTCGTCCTGTTATCCAGGCCTCCTCAGTTTTCTGGTTAATCGGTTGTGCTATTCAGTGTTCCTCTCAAAACATTGCCCAGCTTATTGTTGGCCGCGTTGTTTCAGGTTTTGGTATTGGTTTTGCCTCCTCAACCGTTCCTGTCTATGTGTCTGAGCTTGCCCCCAAGCGAATTCGTGGTCGTCTCGGTGGTCTCTTCCAGTTCTCTCTGACTGTTGGTTCCATGACCATGTTTTTCATCGGCTACGGATGCTCATTTATTGATGGCCCTTCCTCTTTTAGAACCGCCTGGGGTATCATGATGGTTCCTGGTGCCCTCCTTTTGCTTGGTACTTTTGTCCTCTCCGAGTCCCCCCGTTGGCTTGCAAAGCATGGCCGCTGGGAGGAAGCTATTTACATTATTGCTAATGTCCAGGCTGGTGGTGACGCCAACCATCCTGATGTTGTCTTGGAAGTTGAAGAGATGCGCGAGTCTATTGAAATTGAAAACATGCACGCCAACCTTACGATTCTTGACTTGTTTAAAAAGGACTCCATTAGACGGACTCTTGTCGGTGTTTCTGCCCAGGTCTGGCAACAGCTCACTGGTAACAATGTTCTCATGTACTACATTGTCTACATGTTCAAAATGGCCGGTTTCTCGGGTAACACTGCGCTGGTTTCTTCCTCTATCCAGTATATTCTTCATTTTTTCATGACCTTGCCCACCTTTTACATTCTGGACAAATGGGGTCGCCGTAGGTCTTTGATAATTGGCTCTACGGGCATGGGAATTTGTCTGATGATCCTGTCAATTCTGTTTGGAGTTTACTCTACACCGCTTGAAAACATCGCCCCAAGCGCTACAGTTCGTATTACTGTCCATAACAAGCACGTTTCGCGTACCATCATTGCAGTTGCCTACATCTTCGTTGCATTCTACTCGCCTACTTGGGGCCCCGGTATCTGGCTCTACTGCTCCGAGATTTTCCCTACCTCGCAGCGTGGTATTGCCAGTTCCTTCTGTGCGGCTTGCAACTGGATCTTCAACTTTGCCCTCGCTATGTTTGTGCCCTCTGCGTTCCGCAACATTTCCTGGAGAACTTATCTCATTTTCATGTCATTTTGTTTCACCATGACAATCCACGTTTTTTTCCTGTTCCCTGAGACTAAGGGCCGAACCCTTGAGGAGATTACCATGATGTGGGATGCCAAGGTGCCTGCCTGGCAGTCTGCCAAGTGGGTGGCTCCTGTGATTAATCAAACCAATCTCGAAGAAGTCGTGAACACCCTCAAGGACGATGACAAAAAGGACAATGTCGCCGTTCACCAGGAGTACGTCGAGACAAAGGAATAATGCCTTGATTTTTTTTAATGTGATTTTTTTTTTATGTGATGAATGTACCAATTGTGATGAATAAATTAAACAGAATAGTAAAAATTTAGCTGCAGATCGTAAGCGAGTAAATAATGGTATTTAGGCGAAAGGGTCCGCCGATCAAAAGAAATCTTGACCTTTTACCAGGCTTGGTATCACCGCCATGGCCCCAGCCCGGTCGTGTCAAATAGTTCCTGAGCTTTTGGAGGATATGTAGCATGAATTTCATGCCCCAGGGGAGATCATTTTGTATGCATTAAAACGCCATGCTGGCCTGATCCAGCTCAGGGTCAGCAGATGAAGATCTGTTCCTGTTTTCCCGAGTAGATCGCGCCCCTGATTTCAAAAGTTTAAGAACTTGGCAGGTGGCGACTACCATAGTGCGATTCCTAGCAACCACGACCAATTGGTAAATAAACAGCAGCAAGCGTTACAATCTCCCCAAGAACAGGAACTCCTAGAGAGTCCATTTCCCTTCTCTTGTTGCTGGTAATGGCTCTGATTCCAAATTCTGATCAGTGACAAATGATCGATTCTTGCGTCCCCAAAGTGATAGTGAACCCAACTCTCCCGAGCGCTTGCACGCTATGAAAACTTTTTTGCTCAGGGGTGGATCTGACTCCACGCCGGTCGCTAGCAGCAAAGCAGCCGTTGAAATAATTGGGCAACCTTGTTTCAAAAAGAAGGGGCCTTGTTGAGGGACAGCTAACTTACGATAAAAGCAATTGATCAGGAGGAAAGATTCCTTGTGAAGTCTGCCTTAATCGATGCACCTAAATGAACTATGAGGAATAGTAGCAACAAAGAACTCCATTAGGAATCGAGAGCCTGCCTAGTCGTGGCACAGAAAAGTGCTGCAGCGATAGACTGGTGTCAAATTGTAAAGCTCATAGGATGGTCCGGGGGAAAGTTGTAGCGTACCTGGGAATGATGGGTGGTAACGACGTGTCGCGTACGGATTGTTTGGTGGTCAACAGTTTTATTGGCGTTCAGGTGTTGTCATCGTCACCTCCTTTTTTTTTTTTTTTTTTTTTTCTTATGGTATAAAAACTCACCTTCTTCCCTTTTCCCTTTTTCTTCCTCTCCTTTCCACTTGCCATCACCATCCCACCCCGAAATCATCAAGAAACACTCACAAAATGTCCTGGAACTGTAAGTTTTTTATGCAATACTTTTGCATAATGCCAATCGTGTTTATCGACCCACATTTCTAACAATCTTTTGTTTCTTTTTTCCACCGCCAAAATTTTCCTGCTTCCTCGTTGTGGCTGCTACCTACCCGGCACTCCCGCTCTCAACGTCAATTGCACGGGGCCCCGGGGTTAATCATTTTGATATTAGGTTTGATCCATTGTGAGGATGCAGGGGATTGTGGCTGTAGAAGGAACAATGATTTTCTTTTTTAGCCTACGTTGATACTTTGACCAACAGCGGCATTGACAAGGCTGCTCTTTACTCCCGCGCTGGTGACTCTGCTTGGGCCCAGTCTGCCAGCTTTAACATTTCTGCTCCCGAGATTGCCGAGCTTGTCAAGGGTTTTGATGATCCTGCTCAGCTCCAGGCTTCTGGTCTCCACATCCAGGGTCAGAAGTACTTCCTCCTTCGTGCCGACGACCGGAGTATCTACGGTAAGCAGGGCGAGGAAGGCATTGTTGCCGTCAGAACCAAGCAGGCTCTGATCATTGCGCACTATGGTCCTCCCATTCAGCCTGGTGCCGCTGCCACCACCGTCGAGAAGCTTGCCGACTACCTCATCAGTGTCGGTTACTAGACGCGAGATATATTCGTAAACGTACAAAAGAAAACAAAAAACGCAAAAAATAAATAATCAAGTAATGAATGTCAATTGATTTAGCAGAATTGGCTGGTTGTAGATGCACGCATGACGTACCGGAAACGCAACCTGCTGGCTGGTACATGTTGCCGCCTTGATGATAATTTTTTGATCTGCTGCTGAGCTGATGTTTTTTTTTTCTTCATTTATTTTACACAAATGCTGATTCCGGGACTATTTAAATAGTGTTTGTTTTTCTCATTTTTTTTTTTCCTCTTTATCACCAGTTTTTTAATTTTTTTTTTTTTTTTTTAATTCTTCTTCAGTTCAGTTGCTACTTTAATTGATTACTGTCGTAACTATGCCAGAAGACTCCAGCCAAAAGGGCGATCAGGAGGTCTCTCATTCTCCTGATCTTTCTGCAACCGCGGCGCCTTTGACGCGCCAGCCAAGTAACGGGTCCAAGCAACAGTACAAAACCCTTCAGCAGTCACAGGCTGCGCTAGCCCGCCAGCAGTTGCAGCAACAACAACAACAACAACAACAACAACAACAACAACAACAGCAACAGGCTGGGCCCTCGTCAATGCCGCTTGCCCGCGTTGCTTCATCTTCTTCCATTGACTACCAGCAACCACACAAGCCTCGTAAGCCTTCTCTTGGGACCTCCAAGTCGACGTCATCGCGCCGGTTTAAATATTCTACGGATGACGACGAGGCGGAAATTGAAGAAGATCACGAGAGAGAATATTATGAAGACTACACACACAGACTCAAACATGGCAGGAGACGCCGTACAACAAACGATAAGAAACCACCCCGCGCGTCATCCTACAAAGAGCTCCCTGCTTTGAGAAACAAACAGGAGGATCAGCATCTTAATACTCATGGCACCAAAGGGAAAACGCGCAATGCCTCCAACCCCCATTTGCATTCGCATTCATCCATAACCGATATCATTCATGAAATCTCTGAATGCGAAGAGCGCCACGACTCCCGTGACCTTTCTGAGCTTCAGAACGAGTTAATTGACGAGATTGAAGACCTGGACGAGAGATCCTTGTCAGTTGCCAAACCCATTGATGACGAGGAAGATGAGGCAGACGAATACGACGCTCACGGTGAATACGAACAAGATAACGACGATGACGAAGAGGGTGATAACGCAAGCATCTCCAGCACTGAGACTTTCACGCTTCGGGAGAGACAAGACGCCATCAATATTACCCACCCATTTGGTATTAGAATCTGGAAGCCTGCTCTTTACAAAAAAGATCGATCCGTCCAGCGCATTGCCGAAGGTGACATCCACTCGCGACCTGGCAAAGACGTCACCTGGCCTGTTTGGATTGGCAACATTATTTGGTCATTGTCATTTGGCCTAATTCTTTTTCTTGCATGCACCGCTGCGGGTACGAGTTGTATAATGCTTATTTGGAGTTCCAGTGCATATCTGTACGGTAAAACCTTCCTGTCACTCGGCCGGTATCTATTATTTCCCTTTGGCAAGTGCGTACAACTTTGGCAGGACGAGAATTATATCTGGGAAGACGAGGGCGAGGGCCGCACCGTTGCTGAGTACGAGCGCTGGCAAACCGCGGACATTGAGCGTGGCCGCCTCTTTTTTGGTCCAAGAAACTCTGATTACCAGAGTCCCACCGCGAATGAGTCCAACACCAGCTCTGCTACTGAAACGACAGCCATCAACTCACAAGAAGAAGCCCCGGCCAGAGTCCGCTCAGACTCTAATTTGTCGTCGCTTTCGACCTCAGAAAACGTTAAAAGAAAGCGTCGCTTGTTTGGCAGAGGCGAGTGGAACATTGGCCGGATTATGTTTTACTTTTGGTACTATGTTCTTGTATTTCCCTTGCTGCTGATCATCTCGCTGATCTGCTGGCTTGGTGTCTTCTCAATCCCAATGGCAAAAGTTACGACGACGATTTCAAGCCATCTCAGACGACACCCGCTGGCGCTTTCGTTCCGCGAAGCAAGCACTCTGAAGAACCTGTCCACGACTGAGTACTCGAGCTCGATCCTGCTGTGCACCTACCGCGCGTACGGCTGGGGCTACTACAAGTACACTGTTGACGGCACCAACATCTTCTTCATCAATCTCATGTTCCCTGTTCTCTTTGTCATCTTTGATAACTACTTCCTAGCGGAATTCCTTGAGCTTGACTACTTTTTTACTAGTCAGTTATTCATCTTTTTTTTGGCCCTGGCGGCTGTCATCCCTCTGGCCTACTTTATTGGCCAGGCCGTTGCCTCGATTTCAGCCCAGACTTCCATGGGCATGGGTGCTGCAATCAATGCTTTCTTCTCGACCATTGTCGAGGTGTATCTTTACTGTGTTGCCCTTAACCAGGGCAAAGGTGATCTCGTTGAAGGCAGTCTTGTCGGTAGTATATTTGCTGGTGTTTTGTTGTTGCCCGGTCTGTCCATGTGCGCAGGTGCTATCAAGCGCAAGACCCAGCGCTACAATCCCAAGTCTGCTGGTGTTAGTTCGACCATGCTGCTTTTTGCCGTGATTGGCGCTTTTGCTCCGACTATTTTTTACCAGATTTATGGTACTTACGAGCTCCGGTGTACGCCTTGCAACTCGGATTTGCTTGGCCACGACTGCAACAGCTGTGTTTTCTACCAGGTGCCAATGTACCTAGGACCCCTTTACACTGATATCATCAAGCCATTTAGTGCAATTTGCGCGGCGCTTTTGTTTGTTTCTTATGTCATTGGTCTGTGGTTTACACTCAGAACCCATGCCGCTCTTATTTGGCAGACACCTACATCCTCGGAACTGACAGGCCAGCATTTACAACAGCAGCAGCTTCAGCATCCTTTACCGCAGCAGCAGTCATTGCTGCCCTTGCATAACGAAACTTCCAAGGTCACTGAACCCGCTGACCGCAAGACCCTCAAGCGCACCAACTCGCGCAAGCAGCAGCCTCAGCAGCAGCCTCTTCAGACCCTGGTCGAGCCCATCCCTATTGATGACCCTAATCTTGCTAGTGCCGTGGCTGCCACCGGTACCGCTGCGGGCGGCCACCACGAGGGCGGCCATGACGCGCCCAACTGGAGCCGAACTAAGAGTACTGTCATTTTGCTCTCAGCGACGGTGCTCTACGCTGTTATTGCCGAGGTTTTGGTTGACAATGTCGACGTGGTTCTCAAGGGATCCAACATTAGCGCCAAGTTCCTTGGTATCACGGTATTTGCGCTGGTGCCCAACACAACCGAGTTCCTCAATGCCATTTCATTTGCCATGAACGGCAATGTCTCGTTATCAATGGAGATTGGTTCGGCCTATGCGTTGCAGGTTTGCCTTTTGCAGATTCCCGCGCTCGTGTTTTATTCGCAGTGGATCTTTGAAACAATCAAGGACCCCATTACCGGCGGTAGTGGCATGGCGTCCGTGTTTGGCACGGTTATTGCCAACGGCCAGCGCAACATCCATGACTTTATGTTTACTCTCATCTTTCCGCGCTGGGACCTCTTTATGGTGATCTTTTGTGTGTTTTTGTTTAGCTACATTTACGCTGAGGGTAAGTCCAACTATTTCAAGGGCTCGATCCTCGTGCTCAGCTACCTTGTGGTCATGATGGGCTTTTACTTTAGTGACAAGAGCGGTGCTGGCCTGGATGATCTTTCATCAGTGGTCACAACATTCACGGGTGCGTCTAGCGGCATGATCTTCCAGCACCAGCAATAGTGCCGGCACAAGCACAACAAGCAAACGAAATCCCCGTTTGGATATACCCTTTAAATAATCTTTACAAGAATTCTAATTCGTAATCTTTTAATACTAATAGTTTTCAATAAATATGTAGATCTATTGTATCCTTTTATTTTTTTTTCTTTTTTTTTTTTTCTTTTGTTTGTTATTATTATATAGAATACATTCATGCCGGGAAAAAAATTGCAAC
>JAJMRT010000016.1:16969-31154 GCA_030558065.1 Geotrichum phurueaensis
AAAAAAAAAAAAAAAAAAAAAAAAAAAAAAAAAAAAAAAAAAAAAAGTATAGTGTATTTTGAAATCATCCATCGTTCGAGCAGGCAATGCAAAAATGTCTGTTTTTTGCTCACATCTGACAATTAGAGAAATGGTTTAAAAACCACACAATATAAATTTCAAGTCATAAGTCTTTTTTAAACTTGGATTTTACGTAATACTGATAATACGACTTATTGCTTTGAACATTTCTGGTTTAAAGTTTTTGTGCCTGTTCCCTCAAAACTTGCCAATATGATGGTGGTTTAGCTGTTGCTTATTACCCATGAACTTTTCAAACCTCGGTCCGATTCTTAAGGGATTGCATACAGTGAGAAGCCTCTTTTTTTTTTTTGGCTTTTTATATTAACCCACTATTTCTTATTTATTACTGTTCTTATCCAATCCCCATTTTATGTCAATTTGACCTCGTTTAGACCATACATGAATAACTTGGGCTTTATATTTTGTCTACACACCATACTGCTTTTTCTTTCCTTACACTAGATTACAGCTTATCAGCCTTCTTTATCTGCATTACGACCACTACAACCGCAACCATGGGTGTAATGGACAAAGTTTCCGACACACTCTACGTTGGTTCTCTCCATACCCTGAGCAGCCCACGCGATCTCGCTCGCGCGGGGATAACGCATATTGTTTCATTGTTGCGCGACGAAACAACGTTACGCGACATGTCCCGCGTGCCTATCTCCACCATTAACAGAATCACTAGCAGCAGCGGCAATGATAAAAGGATCTTCTCACCAACAGCAGCCACCACCACCACTACCCCCAATAACAATTTCAATACAACTTCGCCAACCCCCCATTTCCGGCACCTCCACGTACAGATTGATGACGACGACGAAGAAGATATTATCAAATACTTTGCTACTGTCAATGCATTTATTGATCATGCCCGGCAACGTGGCGGTAAGGTGCTGATCCATTGCATTGCAGGGATCTCACGCTCCGTGACCGTGGCTGTAGCCTACCTGCTTCACAAAACCCACGCACAAACACAACACGATATCGACAGTTTAATTGCCAAGGTTAAACGCTGCCGGCCCATTGCCAATCCTAATGCATCCTTTCGAGAGCAGCTTGAAATTTATGTAAAGGAGGGCTGCACCATCACTGCGGACTCGCAGCACTACCGCGCCTGGCTGGCGCGCAAAAATGACGAGGGCATCCCACTCGAGTTTGAAATCTTACCCATCCCGGACTTTACCCCCATCAAGAAATTCGTGGTTCCATATGATAAATTAACTCATAAACTATAGATGACTACTCATAACAATAAAAAATATTAAAACAAAACAAGAAAGCTTACAAAAACTTCTTCTCCTGCAACCAGGACTTGACGACCTCACCCTCACGACTGATCCACTGGGTGTTGGCCTTGATGGTATCAAGGACCTGGCCCAGGGTTCTGTCGTAACCGTGGTTGTTCTTGTCCTTGTAAAAGGCATCAATCTCATCATAAGCCTTTTGCGAGGCAAAGTTCTGGAGGGTAAGTTTCACCAGACGGTCAAGAACAACCATGTTGGGAGAAAAGCGCTTGTAGATGGCATCCCAGTTGGCCTGGAAGTACTCCCAAGCCTTCCAGCGGCCGAGAGGGTTGCCGGCAATAGAACCAGCCAAGGAGTGAGTGTCCTGCTTGACAACCTTGTCGGAAAGAATGTAAGAAAGACCAAGGTCAATAAACTTCTCCTCCTTGACCTTACCAAGAGCAACCAAAGCAATCTCACGAGAGTCAACAGACGAAGGGTTGCTGACCTCCTCAAAGATAGCATTGTAGTTCTCCTCAAGCTCAGCACCAGAGGTCTTGAGAGCAGCGCGGAAGACAGCGCCTCTCAGAGAAGGATGAATGGCCTTCTTGTCACCGCTCTTCCACTTGGCAAAAATCTCCTTGGCAGTCTCAACCACCTCGGGAACGTTGGCAGAAACAGCCTTGCCAAGGAAGAGAGTACGAAGTTGACCAGTGAGGTAGTCCTCACCCTCAACAAACTCCCAGCCAATCTTGGACAAGTTAGGCTGAAGAATAGACTGAGTGAACTTCTCAAGGGCGTCCTGGACGTCAGCGGGCTGCTCAAACCAAGCACTGCTGAGAGAGTCAAGTCTCTTGAAAATCTCTGCCCACAGGTTGAAGTCAGTCTCGTCCTTAAGAGCAGAAACAACTTCAAGGAAACCGGCAGTGCTACCGACACCAGCAATAGCAGTGGCAGCAGCATCAGCAACAAGACCAATCTTATCGTTCAAAGAAAGCTTGTGAATGTTGGCAGCAATCTTGGTAAGTCTCTCAGCAGAGTAGTTGACTCTGTAGACACCGACCTGGTCCTTGTTGAGCAAGAAGAAAGGCTCCTTGGCAAGGCCAGGGATAGTGACCTCACGAGTCTCAAAGGTAGAAACAGCGTCAATCTTGTCCTCGGCGTTGGGGCCAGAGGAGAGAGAAATAGGAACCCACCAAATAGTTTCGTTCTCGCTCTCAGTAGCATCACCGGTACTCAAGAATCTGTCTTGTCTAAGAACAACGTCACCGTTCTCCTTCTCAGTGACAGTGATCAAGGGGAAACCAATCTTAAGGGTCCAGGTGCTCATGACAGCGTTGACATCAACACCACTGACATCAGAAAGCGCGGACCACAGATCAACAGTGGTAGCGTTGTTGTAGGAGTGCTTCTTCAGGTAGTTAGAAACACCTTTGACAAATACCTTGTCGGTGAGCTGGTTGGAAATCATTCTAATGACGGAAGCACCCTTGAGGTACGAAATGGCGTCAAAGATTTGGTCAATATCAAGGGCAGACTTGACGGGGACCTCAATAGGATGCGATTGACGGAGGGCGTCGAGAGTAAGAGCAGACTGCAGACCCTCGGAAATAAATCTTGAAAAGACATTCCACTCAGGGTAGAGATAGTCAACCGCGAGCCAACCGACGTAGGTCGCGTAACCTTCGTTGAGCCAAAGCTCTCTCCACCACGACATGGTAACAAGGTTACCAAACCACTGGTGAGCAAGCTCGTGCGCAACAACATAGACAACTCTAGTCTTGTAAGCAGCAGCAGAAGTAGCCTCGTCGAAAAGAACCGCAGTAGTTCTGTAAGTGACGAGACCCCAGTTCTCCATAGCACCGTGGGAAAACTCATGCACAGCAAGCAAGTCGGCCTTGGGCAGCGCATAGTCAATATCAAAAACAGTAGAAAAGTAGTCAATAATCTTGGTGGCACTATGCAGAGCAAGCTCACCCTGCTTGCTAAGACCTCTGGTAGTGTAGACTCTAACGGGGACCTTCTTACCGTTGTAGGAGCGCTCGGTAAAGGCCTCGACGTACTCAAAGTCACCGACGGCCCAAGCCAGCAGGTATGTGCTCATGACGGGAGTAGTCTCAAACTTGACAACCTTGACGCTCTTGGCAGAGTCAGCAGACTTCTTGCCATCGCTAGGGGTAGTAGAGGAGATAACAGGCATGTTACTCAGTGCAGTCCAGTCCTCTGCGACCTCAACGGAAACATCAAAGGTGGCCTTAAGCTCGGGCTCATCGGCACAGGGGAAGGCGCGTCTGGCATCAGTAGCCTCAAATTGAGTGGAAAGCATGACAGCGTCGTTGCCGTTCTGGTCCTTGTATTGAGATCTGTAGAAACCAGCCATGTTGGTCTGGATAATGGCGGTGTAGTCGACGGTAACAACAACCTTGGTGGAGTTCTCGTCAATGGTTTGCAGGAGGTCAATGGAGACAATCTCGGTGGCCTTGTCATAAGAGATAGCCTTAACGGGAATAGTAGACTCAGTCTTAGAAGAGAAAGCAGCGACAGTAGCCTGAGTGACCTCGAGATCTCTGGCGTTGAGGTAAATGGTGTTGACGGCTTTTTGCACAGAGTACTCGATGGCAACAGTACCAGCAAAGGTAAGATTGGGAATGTCAATGTTAAAGACCTTGAGGTCGTAGTGGACGGGCGTGAGGCCCTTGGGGAGGATATCGCGGTCAGACATAGTTGGAAGATGATTGAGGAGTAGAAAAGAAAAGAAGAAGAAAAAAGAAGGAGAAGGAAGAGAAAAAAAAATTTTGAGCTGCTCTTTTATTCTTCGGTAATATTTGATTGCCGTTGTTGTTGTGTTTAATCACCACTTTGTATACGCTGCTTTGGTGTTTGCCCTTGCCCACATTGGTGGTGAACCACACGGCTCTAAGGCCATTCCGGAATAAAAAGAACAAAATGAGAATGTTTCATTGACATTTGCTGACAGTCTTTCTTTCTTCTTCATCAGTATTCAATATATGGGGACCTGATTAATCTCTAATGGACTTTTCATTCTACTTCCTAGGGCTCTCAAGTTCTGGGGCTAGCACCTAGATGTCAAAAAATGTGCGTCAGGGCTGACAATCCTGCCTGCATAAATACATACACACTGCTCATTGTATTTGATAAATCCCAACTATCAGCCGTTGACAGGTTCCTGATTCTTTTGGTACCACCAACCAATAATCTTTTCAACCACGTCAGAGGTGATTCACAAATAGAATCGCCATCTGATTCATGGGGTGCGTATGCTTGACTCACTGATGCATCAGGCCGTGAGTCAACCATGGCGCGAAAATAAATTAATATTTTAAAGTGTTAGACGAGAGACCAGCTTACCGGGCTCTCCTCATGAAGGAGCCTTGCGGCTCATGGAAGATTTTTAGCCTTCCCGAATTTCCGCTCCTACGTGTACAGGCACACTACAAGTAGCCTCAGACCTAGGTAAGCCTAGTGTCTTCTCAGTATATAATTACACAAGACACCTAAATTAAGCTGATACTAAAAAAAGTATTAGGCGGCATTGGTTACCTGTGGTTAAGGTAATAAAATGAAAATTCTGAGCGGCTAGTGACCGTATGGGTGGCACGTCTTGGTTTAAATCATGAAATTCCACGCCCTAATAGTCCACATCCAATAATATCATTACCTTCATACGAAGGCCTTGCCAACACATAAGAAACAGAAGACTTTCAAGACTTTCAAATTCTTCACAGACTACTACTTGTCTTTACTGGCCTTGGTTCTGCCGTTAGTGCCGTGTGTGAAATACTGGCACTCACCTCACGTCACTTCTCACATAGCCGAGCTGCGAGATTTTTTTTTATTTGTTTTTTTAACGACGACAAAGACAACTTGAAAAGTTGAAGCTGAGGTCGTAGTTTGATCTGAGTATAGATCTCACTTTAATTTCTACCTTAGCTCAGTCTGTCGTCGCCGTATCAATATAAATTGAAATTTGATCGGAGTTTGTCAGACCGTAGCCCGTGTTATGACTTTCCCCAAGATGACTCTAGATGGAAAAAAAAAACCATTGAAATTTTTCCCGTCTCTGCGTCACTGCAGTTCAGGCTTATTCCATTTTGAAATTGCCGGAATTCTCAATTGAAAATTTTCTCCTGTATTTTTTTTTTTTTTTCGCACGGCATCGAAAATTCAGTATTGGCGACAGTTTCATCTACAGGCGTGAAAAGTTTTGATTTACACGATGCGAATGGTAACCAAAACTTCTAGAAGAAAAAAAATATTTTATAGGACTTAAAACTTTGACCAAATATTTTTGGTTGGTACTCTTCTACGGATCTCTTACAGTTTTCTCTTACGCGAGCAAAACAGAGAGCACATAATAATGAAATAACTGCTCTGGTTTTGAAACAAGAGATACATCGCCCTAAAGAAATTGATAACAGCTAAATAACAAAACCTTTAACATGAGTGTCTCTTCTAGAAAACCATCACCAAACAAGGCAGAGGTAATAAGAATTCAAAAAACTTGACAATCGCACCTAAACCATTTCTCAACATCAGGAAAAACCTAGAGATCAATGTTTTTTTTTTTTTTTGATTGAAGCAATTAACCTTACTTGGGATTATCGTTAGTAGATACATTTTGTCATTTATTGAGCGGAAAGGGTGGTCGCCATTTACTTCATGTCATTAAATACCAAAAGATTAAAAAAAAAAAAGTGGAATTAAAATTGACACTTTTGATTAATATATAGTATAATTACATATTATAAGTCGCGTTAGTGTCATTATCAATTGAATTTTTTTTATCTTGGCTGACCACACCCTTTGGGGCTTAATTGACTATTGCCTATTGTCTATTAACTATTGCTCACTGCACATTGCCTATTGAATATTGCATATTTCCTATTGTATATTGCTTATATCGCATCTTTTTATTTGTACTTATTAGTAACATTAGTAATCAGGAACGGCTGACTACCCCAGATTTTAATGACTAATCAGTGGTTCTCGCCAATCAGAAAATCCCCATTGACACTAATCCTTTTCTTTTAATGCGCATACCCCCCCTCGTTTAAACTGATCAATGCCCGAGTTTTTTTTTTCTTTGTGCCCATTCCAATGGTGGGGAGTTTCCAATTTGACAGCGGGATAGTGTGGTTTCCAAAACCAATAATTAAAAATTAATGATAATGATAATACTCTGAATTTAATTAACCACTTCAAACTGCTTTTTTTTTTTATTTTTTTTTATTTTTTTATTTGTTTTTATTACATGTAGTTTTAGTTTTACTTAATGAATCAGCTATGAAAAAACTGGGAGCCCAATTGACCATTGACACTACTTCTTCTCATAAGAAAGAATGTCATGAAGAATAGGCTTCAAGTCTAGTTCCTCAGGGATGCTAATGGTCTTGAGCGCCTCTTGGATCTGCTTCTCTTTACTAGGCAGATCCTGATAAGGCGCCACGGCCTCACGCACACCCTCAATATATGGGCCCAAAGGCACCGGCGAGTGCTGCTGCAATGCGCTCACAAGAAGCGTCAGCGTCAGGCGCAACTGTAGCGACACATCTGAGCCGTCAAACCCGCCGTATTCCTTGATACTGCTACCGCTTGCGGCGGGCTGGATGGTGCTGTTCAATGCTTCGGTAGAATTGTGGTGGTTGTGTGGCAGCGCCGGGGTCGAAACAATCTTCTTTTTGGTCTTGTCGCGTGAGTCCTTAAACTTAACATATTCAGCATCAGTGACAGAGAGGTCGTTGCCGTTGCGGCCCGAGTTGATCAGGTTGACTAAGAGCATTTCAGTCTCGGTGATCTCCTCGGCGAGCTTGCGGCTGTAATTTTGCAGCACAGGGTTGGACCGAAAGGTTATGTCAGATTGATTGTCAAGATACTCATTCCAGATAAGACGATAGCTGCGGTATAACCGGTCAAACTCTTGTGACTTGTGCATAATAACCTGAGCGTAATGGGGGGCAGCCGTGGCGTTCTCCTTGGCAACTGTTGCCAGCGACTTGGATACCGACAGCATGGTATCTTCAGAAATGGCAGATGAATTAAAGCTGGAAATCAGCTCATTCAGCGACATCGCAGCCTTGTTAAGGTATTTATCCTGGTCGTCAGGGAGGAGAACCAACGGAAGGTAGTCTCGGTCTTCACCCACTGTGCCAGACACAGCGTCAAAGAACCGTTTGGGCGAGAGCGGATCCTTAGTAGACACGAGGGCGGACGTGGCGTCTGACTTAGTGTCAGCCGAGGAAGATGCAGAATTATTGCTGTCAACAGCAGAAGTCACGGAAGAAACTGGAGGTTTGGTAGACAGTTTACTGGTAACTTTCGACCGCCGGTAATAGAAAGTGTTCAGTGCAGCCTCTTTCTCGAGTTGAATTCGCCGGGCACGCGCGGCAATGTTGTTTTGATATTCACGCTCCTCAAGAAAGTCAATTATCTTGCCAGCGAGCGGAACGTACTTGACAAAGGGTTTATTGAATTTATCGTTGACCGAGGCATAGTAGATACCCGAGCCATAAGCGATAGTGAAAAGCGCAAAGAACTTGGATGCTTGTTTTAGCACAGATCGGGACTTGGTTGGTGCCGGAGAAGCCTGGGAGCCGGCTTTAAGATTAATAGTCGAGTAGAGTCGGCTCTGAAAAGACTTTTTTGTAGCAGCAGCAAGCATGACAGCGATGGCAGGAGTTATAGGGATGATAATGAAAGAAATTGTGGTGGGGGTAAAAGGGAGAATATGAAGGAGGGAAAAAAAAAAAAAAGGTGATGTGGATGGCAAAAATAAAATGGCCTGGTGACGGAAAACACCGAAATTAAAAAAAAAAAAAACCTTCTGTTTTCAATCATTCATGAACCTAGCAGCACTTAGACTCAAATAATGTCGTCGAAAGAGGTCAGTCCCCGCCAGCTGCCAACCGCCACTCGCTCCCACTAACTTCCCTCTCAGGCTACTGTGTTTGTCATTGATGTGGGCCCGCAAATGGGTGTCTCGCACCACAGCCGGACCAAGTCCGACCTTGAAGCTGGTCTCGACTTTGTCTACGATGTAATTTCCAACAAAATCATGTCCCAGCGAAAAACTGATCTTGTTGGCATCGTGGGGTTTAATACAAACAAGACAAACAACCGGTTTGGCCGGGACTACGCCAATATCGATGTGCTCAATGGAATTTCAATGTATGTCTACTTATATTTCTATACCGATATCAGCATCACCACCACCATGATGGTATTTGTTTTCGTTAAAGTATGAGTGATGCCCGCTGATTAACACCGAAACTTCTAGGTTTACGCTCCAAATGCTGCAGCAGCTTAATCAAGATCTTACGCCAACTGAAGTCAAGTCCGCCGATGTTATTTCTGCTATTGTTGTCGCGGTCGACCAGATCAAGGTTTTTTGCCGCCAGCTCAAATACATTAAGAATATCTACTTGCTAACCAATGCGCGCCACAAGCCTATTTCTGACACGTCCTCAGATCTCGACGCTATTCGCTCTGAGCTGCTTTCGTCCAACATCAACTTGAAAGTCATTGGCATTGATTTTGATGACAATGTTGTGGGGCTCGCTGAGCCCGCGCCCAAGGATCCCATCAAGGCTGCTAACGAAGCTAAGCTTCGCGAACTTGTCTCAGGGATGCCGCAACCTGGCTCGATTTTTGCTAACGCACAGGAGGCCATTGACACGCTGCAGCTTCCCACGGCTAAACGCGTGCGCCCGGTGCGTGCGTTTGGATGCAAACTGACCCTTGGCGACCCGACCACGTATCAAAACGTGCTTTCTTTTGATATCGAGTCTTTCCCATGCGCGAGGGAGGCATCGGCGCCATCTGCTAGCACGTATGCTATCGGCACGACGAATTTCGAAAATCTCACGTCGGTTAACCAGGGACTCCAAGAGGTAAAACGCGTGACGGAATATTTTTACACCAAGGAAGAAGGCGACATTAAGGAAGTCTCGATTGATCCCGCTGATATCCTTCCTGGCTACAAATTTGGAGCTGAGATTGTAGTGCTCTCTGAGGAGGAGCAAAAAGTGTTGGCAGCTGACCAGGAGAATGAGCAGGCCGGCATGCAGATTATTGGCTTTGTCAAGCAGTCCGGTATTAAGCGCTACGGCGCTCTTGGTAGTACGAACTTTGTTGTTGGATCTAAGGGAAGTTTGCAGAACTCTCTTGCGGTGGGCGCGCTTGCTGTGGCGCTTGCTCAGGAGCAGTCAGTGGCTATCGTGCGTTATGTTACCAAGGATGCTGCCCCTGTCCAGATGGGTGCGCTGTTCCCGCATCAGGTTTTAGCAGAAGATGAAGAAGATGAGCCCCGCGGGTGGGTGCTGTTGTTGGTCTCGCTCCCCTTTGACCAGGATGTGCGGCGCTATAAGTTCCCGCCATTACTCAACCGTGGCGTCAAGGCTGACGGCCGGCCCATGAGTGAGCAGACCCAGAAATTACTTGTACCTACAGATGAGATGGACGACGCTATGGAGCAGTTTATTGATGACCACGACCTCATGACTGCTGATGAAGGTGGCTACGAGTATGCGAGCCCGGATCAGGTGTTCAATCCGCTAATTCACCGCATCAAGCACGTTGTCAAGTACTGCGCGCTGCACGACGCTACCGATGTGATCCCGCCAATCCTGCCGGCACTCACGAAATATCTGGACCAGCCGCCCCCACAAAAGCGCAAGCGCCATGCTAAATTTGATGAGCTTCTTGGCACCACCCCTGTACCTCCAAAGAAACCTGCTGCGAAGAAGATTGTTGATGACGCCGCTGCTGGCGGCGACGCCAACGGCAGAGGTAAAAAGGTTGCTCCGCGCAAGGCCCTTGACGAGTCTATTAACCTGACTAGTTTACTGTCCGGTACCAATGCCATGCCAACTCCAGACCCTGTTCAAATCAAACAGGAGTCACTGGCGGATAATTCCCAGCTGGGACCGTTGGCACCTAAGGATGGAGCCCCCAACAACGACCTTGTTACTCACGATCATAACGAGCAGCTCCTGCGCACCACTTTTGCCAAAATAACGACGGCTGAAAATGAGAGCTTTGGTGCCGCTACTGCTGCGCAAGCTGCTGCCGAGAGCATTGTCAAAATCGTCAAGCGCGAGCCCGACCGCTTGCGCAACCTGGCGCTCGAGCTCGTGACCACGGCGTTTGCCGCCGGCGAGCTCCCGGACTTCGCGGTCGAGGCTATGGCCGAGCTGATGCAAACCCTCGAGGCAATGTAAACGAAATAATTTTTTTTTTTTTTTTTTTTTTTTTTTTGATTTTTCACAAGTGACAAAGGCTAGACCCCAGGACCCTGCCAAAAACAAAAAACAAAAAACAAAAAAGCCAAATTAGTTATTACAGGCGTATTTAATATCAGACACTTTTGAATTTTTTTCTTTTTTTTCAATATATATATACTTCTTTTTTTTTATTCTTAGCATGGACCCTCGTGGTTTGGTATTCTGGCGCTCTCTTCACACAATTATCTGGTATACTAGTATCTCTAAACTCACACCCGTAACTGGGAGAAGGTTAGTATCGATAGTGCGATAACAACGGTGCGGCAATACAAACCACGGGTACGGAAAAAAACAACAACAACTGTCTTCATGAATTTTAAAAATAAAACATCATCTTTTTTTTTTTTCTGTTTGAAACTTTTTTTTTTAAAAAAAAGGTTCCGGTCATTACGTTTACTAGAATGTATATATCGTGTGGTTGATTTTTA
This sequence comes from Geotrichum phurueaensis, assembly GCA_030558065.1. Taxonomy (NCBI): domain Eukaryota; kingdom Fungi; phylum Ascomycota; class Dipodascomycetes; order Dipodascales; family Dipodascaceae; genus Geotrichum; species Geotrichum phurueaensis. The sequence goes on from JAJMRT010000016.1 coordinate 27,989, forward strand.
TATATGAAATTTTTTGTCGTCATCAACTGCTCTCATTCTGGTTAATTTTTTTTTTTTTTTGGTTCTTGTTAATCACATGCAGCTATCCCGGGAGCATCTATTTGGTGACAGCGTGAATGGCCTCGGCAAGACGGCCAACGTTAGAGGAGGTGATACCAGCAATGGAGATTCTACCATTTCTCGTCAAGTAAACAGAGTATTCCTGGGCCAGTCTGTCAACCTGCTCACCAGTGAGACCAGTGTAGCAGAACATACCAATCTGCGAGGTAACGTGCGACCAGTCGTGCTTGGAGCCCAAGTCCTCAAGGTTCTTCTTAAGCAGAGCACGCATAGAAATAATACGGTTGGCCATAATCTTGACCTCCTCGAGCCACTGGTTCTTGAGAGTAGGGTCGGTAAGAATCTCAGCAGCAATGCGGGCACCGTGGATAGGGGGGTTGGAGTAAAGGGGTCTGATAATAATCTTCAGCTGCGAGTCAACACGCTGAACTTCCTCAGCAGACTCAGTGACAAGAGAAAAGAGACCGGCACGCTCACCGTAAAGACCCATGTTCTTAGCAAAAGACTGGCAAAGAGCAATCTGGTGACCCTGCTCAACAAAGTATCTAACGGCGTAGGCATCCTTGTTAATGTCACCAGAGGCAAAGCCCTGGTAGGCCATGTCAAAGAAGGGGAAGTGTCCCTTCTCCTTAAAGACAGCGGAAAGAGCTCTCCACTGCTCGGGGGTAGGGTCGACACCAGTAGGGTTGTGAGCACAAGCGTGCAGCAAAACAGCAGAGCCATCCTCAGCCTTTCTCAGGTCCTCAACAAGACCGTCAAAGTCCAAAGCAATGTTCTTGCTGTCGTAGTACTTGTAAGAAACGGGGTTCATACCGGCAGCCTTGAAAATGGCACCGTGGTTGGCCCAGGTGGGGGAGGGCAGGTAAATGTTCTTGGTGGGGAGGAACTTGGCAAGGAACTCAGCACCAATTCTCAGGGCACCAGTACCAGAAATGGACTGAGTGGTGGCAACACGCTTTTCAAGCAGAGCAGGCGAGTCAGCACCGTAAGCAAGCTCAGCAGCAGCAACGGTAAAGTCGGGAACACCGGTAATGCCAGCGTACTCCTTGTTGAGGTTCTTCTTGGCAACACGAGCCTCAGCCTCGAGAACAGAGGGCAGGACGTAGGGCTTGCCAGCGTCGTCACGGTAAGCACCAACACCGAGGTTGATCTTCTTCTCAAAAGTGTCCTTCTTGAAGGCCTCAGTGATACCGAGAATGGCGTCGGGAGGTCCTTGCTGAACATTGGCCCAGGTGGACTTGTTAGCAATGCTAAGAGCAAGTCTGGGAGTAGCAAGAGCAACGCGCGAAGAGGCGAGTCTGGCGACGTTGGTGCGGAGAGCGGTTCTGGCGACGGAACGAATCATTGTGGTAAATGGTGCTTATAGGCTGACGATGAGTCAATGGGCTATAACAAAAAAAGAAGAGAGAAAACAAAAAAAAAAAAAAGAGAAAAGAAGTCGAATGGGAAGAACAAGTTTATATATATACCTCTTTTTTTTTTTTTTTTTTCTTCGATAGTATTTTGCAGGAATTTAATTTAAAAACACCATTGATTTAAGTAATAAAAAAGTCCCTTTTGTCAATGATTTTCATGATTTTTTTTTTCACTTTTTTTTTACGGGACAAATAGTTAACTTCATGCCTCTCTCGGTATCAAATGGTATGGGCTTTAATTATTGATACTATTGTTAGTACAAACAGGCTTCGGGAAGAATGAGTTGTTATTAATTAAGCCACCAATTCATTGCATCAAATGCTGAAATAGTATCGGCTTATAACGATATGATATATACAAAAAGTAATATACAAAAGTGTCACTGACGTCGGCGGTTGTCGGAACCCCATTGTTTTTTGGGCATAAGTCGGGTCGGTTATTACCCAATCAATTTCGCTTATGTAATTAGCATTATCAGCCAGCAGTAATAATAGTGAGGGGTCGGTGGCTGGTGGCGGGCGCTGATTGGCTGTTATGCCGATTCAACACACGCAACTGCTGCACGCAACTACTGCACGCAACACATAACGTGTTTTTTTTTTTTTTTTTTTTTTTTTTTCTTGCTGTTGCTGCTACAGCGGGGGAGAATTGACTTTTCGACCAAACTCCATTTCGTGCATTGTCACGTGTAAGTGGGCCCATACCCTTTTTGTGTTTATGAATCTCCTTTTGGTCTTGACTCATCGGCGGCTAAAAAATAAAACATTAACTAGCACATTTCTATGTCTCATGGTAAAAGTCCTATAGTTTATATTCTAAATTGACAATTGATGATCCCCTATTGTGCCCTGAATTTAAATTTCATTCTCATTTTCTTCAAATCTCGCCTTCTTTGCTAGCCAAAAAGCACCAATTCAAAAACTACCATTTAGCAATATGACTAAAAAACTCCATTTTTTTATTTACGACCGCTCGCCTGTGTTTTTAAACACATTTCGCAATTATCTGTCCGAGCACCCGCTCGCATCGCCCAAGGTAACTGTCACAATTCTTCCTGCCGCGGGCACCTTTGGTGACCCTAGCGCCACGGTCCTCGGAGTGCTTGAAAAATATAGCATTAATGGCCTCGTCTCGCCAGCAAACTCGTTTGGACTCATGGAAGGCGGGTTTGATTTGACAATTAGCAAAGTCTTTTTAGAGCTTGCTAGAAATGCGCAACCCCCGGCCACCACCACCACCAGCAGCAGCAGCAGCGCGGCAGTTCCCACACGGACGGCGTCGGACGTTACGCAAGCGGTGCAGCTCCAACTGATCAAGCAAAACAAAATGGCCTACAATCCTGTGCAGAACGTTGTGCGCATCAATGGCGCCGAGCTTGTTGATGACATTCTAAAAACCTCTGCGGGCGCCGCACAAGCCGCACATGCCCCGCCTCCCTACGCACGCCGTGACCTTGGCGGTGGCGCCGCTTTGGCCTACGCGCCGCCCGATCTGTTGCTAGTCCCCGCTATGAGCCGGCCGAAGCACCTCCATATCCCCCCACAGACAAAACTCCACGAAAGTGTTATATTTAACAGCATTTGGAATCTACTCTCACTGCTCGCAGAAACCCACCTCAACAGCAATAGTGCCGCCAGCGCTAGCGCCAATGGCGATGTCTATAAAATCCTGATTACGGGGTTGGGCACGG
>JAJMRT010000016.1:31254-88228 GCA_030558065.1 Geotrichum phurueaensis
AGATATTTCTCTAACGTTTTTTTTTTTTTTTTTTTTTTTTTATATGCTGTACCACTTTTATTTCACGAAGCCTATGAATTCAGGACCCAATGTTTTATTTATTTTTACGATTCTTTCAATAACCAAATTTACGATTCTTTCAATAACCAATATATACACATGTATTTCGTAAAATAACAAATATAAAAAAAAAGTGAAAAAGAATAACTTACACGTTTGTCTTACCAAAATCCCCAAGCTTGCTCTTGTCTAAGTACTTGTCGAAAGCATCGTTACGCTCAGGGAATGGGCGGGGTCCCAAAAGGCGGATCATGTCTTCTCTGGTGATGACCTCCTTGGTCAGCAACTCCTCGGCCACAAGGCCAACCTCGTGCTTCTTCTCCACCAGCAACGTCTTGCACTTGTCATGGGCCTCCTGGATAATCCGGCGCACCTCCTGGTCAATAAGCTGGCCAGTGGTCTCGCTGAAAGGCTTGTTAAAGCGCTGCTGGCCATCATCAAAGTTCAGCCAGCCAATCTTCTCTGACATACCCCAGGTTGTGACCATGTTGGTAGCAATCGCGGTAACCTTTTTGAAATCATCGGAAGCACCGCTGGTGACACTTGAAAAGTGAATCTCCTCAGAGACACGACCACCCAGCGTCATAGCCATACGATCGGAAAGTTCTTCGGTTGACAGCAGCTGAATATCGGGAGGCAGGTACTGAGCGTAACCAAGAGCACCCTGGCCACGGGGGATGATAGAAACCTTGAGAAGAGGGTCAGCGTACTTGAGGTACCAACCGCAAATAGCATGGCCAGCCTCATGATACGCAACAGTCTTGCGCTCCTCGGGGGAAAGAACTCTCGACTTCTTCTCCAGACCGGCAATAACTCTCTCAATAGCCTGTTCAAAGTGGGTGATGGTAACAGTGTGGGCACCCTTTCTCGCAGCAATCAAGGCAGCCTCGTTAACACAGTTGGCAACATCAGCACCAGCAAAACCAGGCGTCAACGCAGATAATCTTCCAGAAAGTTCGTCTAAGTCTAAAGTAGTTTTGATCTTCTTCAGGTAGACCTTGAAAATAGATTTTCTACCCTCAATGTCAGGCTTGTCAATGCTAATGTGTCTATCAAATCTACCAGGTCTCAGTAAGGCGGGATCCAGAATATCGGGTCTGTTGGTACCAGCAAGAACAACAACGTGATCCGAGGAGCCGAAACCGTCCATTTCAACAAGCATCTGATTGAGAGTGGATTCTCTCTCATCATTGCCGCCAAACTGGCCACCTTGGCCACGGGCCTTACCAATAGCATCAATTTCGTCAATAAAGATAATCGAGGGCGCCATCTTGCGGGCAGTCTTAAAGAGATCGCGCACACGACTAGAACCAACACCAACAAACATTTCAACAAACTCAGAACCAGAAACAGACAAAAACGGGACACCAGCCTCACCAGCAGTAGCCTTGGCAACAAGGGTCTTACCAGTACCGGGAGGACCAGACAGGATAGCACCACGGGGAATCTTAGCGCCCAATCTCTCATACTTCTTGGGGTCCTTAAGGAAATTGACAAACTCCATAATCTCAACCTTAGCCTCATCCATACCAGCGACATCCTTAAAGCTTACCTTAATGTCGGTTTCCTGATTGAACAACTTGGCTTTACTCTTGCCAACGCCAAAAATGCCGCCGGAGCCGCCCTGGGCGCCACGCTTAGTGATGTAAAGCAGACCGCCAATCAGCAGGATAGTCGGCAAAAATGTAGCAACAGATGCAAGAATCGAGCCCTCAGTGGTGTAGGCCACGGGGATACGCTCGTTTTGCGGGATGCCGAGCTCGTCCTGAGCGTTCTCGAGTTTGCGTTCAAATGAGTCGACGGAGCCAATGTTAAACTTAACCAAGCCCATGTGGCCGTCGCGCAGCGTGACCTTGGCGTAGTTTCTGTTAACAACGGTAATCTTTTCTACAAGGCCTCTATCAAGAAAGTTGGTGCGGAACTCCTCCCAAGTGAGGCCGGGTAGTGAGGATTCTACAAACATGTTGATTAAGAAAACAGTGGCCACAAAGGCGCCGAACACCAGGTAAAAATTCGTCGGTTCGCCGTCAGGTCTATTCGTATCCTTGTCTGATTTCTTGTTGGATTTATTATTATTGTCTTGTTGGTTTGATTTGTTGTCGTTAAGTCGGAAAAATGAACTGCTGAATGATCTACTAAGCGGGAGCGCTGTGCGCTGCAGGGGTTGCTGCTGTCTAAACAGTATGCCACTGCGTATGCTGTGTTGAGCGGTGGCAAAAGACCGCAACCCCAGGAGCGGTCTCGAAAGCCGCGCAGCCTGAGCCGGTATCCTTTGAACCGGTAGCAGTCGGGGATTCATTGTGTAATTGTGGGGGTAGAGGGGTGATATAAAATATATCTATATCGGATGAGGGTGGGAAAGAAGCAAGAAAAGGAAAGAAAGAGGTGATGAGAGAGGGAATAATCAACGCTCACAGGCTACCTGCATTGCGAGGACAAGAAGGTTTGGCCCAAATTTTTCAAAGGAGCCGGGTAACTCTAAATCTGACTAAAGTCACGTGGTAAATTACTTTAATGACCAGGAAGGACCGTGAGCCGTTTTCACCTTTTTCAACCCAATGAGTTTTTTTATTTTATTTATTCTTTTTATTTTTTTTTTTTTTTTATTCTGGGGTAGAAAATCGGAATTTAAAGATGGAATTTACCATTCGGAAACTACTTGCAAGTTATGAGTTCATTGCTTGTAAATCTATGGTGCTGACCTTCCAAGTTCCTCTCATCATCTCGGTTCTTGCATGAACAGAGTGCTTTCTGTTAAAACTTGTAGCACATTGACAACTCTTGAGACACCAATCTGTCCATCAATGAATATGTTATATACAAGAAAGATATTTAATAGATGAAAATAACTGAATGGAACTTACCAGTCAGTGAAGTTAACGAGTATTAAAGGTTTTCATTAGATGGCACTAAACCCTCTATGAATTATATATCTTAAATTTCAGACAAAAAGGGTTTCTTTTAACTTTTCTACTACCATTAAATTAATTTATTTAGCTACACACTTTACAACATATGGTACTATAGATTTGTACTTCATGCTATATATATGTATTTGAATTTCAAATTATATGTACAGAATAAAACCAGATCTGAATCTGCTTTTCAAATTTAAAACGCATCTAACGTTCTATTTCCTTGTTATTCTTGAAACTGGCAACCACAATATAAATTCTCACAGGCAATAACTGCATTTCCAAACCGTTTAACTTGACGAAGTGGTTTTTTTTTTTGCTCACCCACTTGAATATATATTTTTTTTAATCTGAGCTCATGTTTCTTAGCGTCATACATTCTAGAGCTTTTGAATATTCCGTTTTATGTGATATGTTGTATATTGAAAGTTGCCTGTGTAGTTAGCAGCAGTACATATACTAATCTGCAAAAATTTCCAGAGTGAAAGCAGGAGTTTTCATAAGTGTATCGTCAAATAAGCCAGAACATTACCAACAGTTGAAACCCCCCCCTCCTAAACAATTATGCTAGCAATACCATAAAACTCTTGAATTTACCTATCTTTTTTAAAATTTACCTATTTTTCTTAATATTATTTAATCATATAGACTTCTACTCCATCTCTTATTGCCCGATACTCTGCTGCGATCTTTCATATCCCGTCACCGTCCCACCCCTTTTTCATTAGTCATTTACCTGTGCGTGGCTGACTAAATGCCCCTGAAATTTCCTTTTCTCACCACGTCGTCCAAGCTTAAACATTTGCAGGCTTTCCAGCAGTTTTCCCTTTCCTTCTCCTCTCCTTCTCTTTTCCCCCAGGGCTATACCTAAATAATAAACCAAGAAAATCCTCTACTAATTTCACACAATGGCTACTATGCTTGCTCCCCCGTCGCTGGATAACAGCCACGACATTTCCGAGGACAAGATCGGAGTTGTCAACCTCCCGAACCAACGGTAAGTGCCGACCCTCAACTCAATTGCACACTTCCCGCTCCCTCCCCCCACTGGCAGCTAGGCCCGAACCGTATTACGAAGCAATCAGGGGGGAGGATCAAACGGTGGTGCACCCGATGATATTCTGGAATTTGCAGCGGCTCTTGCCGATTAAAACCATTGTACTAACTACTCTTTTTTTTCCTTTTTTTCAGATACAAGATCGTGGCCAAGCGCGGCGCCACATTCACCATTATGCTCGCTGGCGAGTCCGGACTCGGCAAGACCACCTTTATCAATACCCTATTTTCAACCACGCTCAAGACTCCCGCAGACCCCGCTTTGCGCCACCATACGCCCGTGCAGAAGACGGTTGAGATTGGCATCACCAAGGCTGAGCTCGAAGAGAAGAGCTTCAAAGTGCACCTCAACGTCATCGACACGCCTGGATTTGGCGATAATGTCAACAATCGCAACTCATGGCTGCCACTTGTCGAGTTTATTGATGATCAGCATGAGTCCTTTCTTCGCCAAGAGCAGCAGCCCAACCGTCAGAACCTGCATGACCTGCGCATTCACGTCTGCCTGTACTTTGTGCGGCCCACAGGCCACGGGCTCAAGCCACTCGACGTCGAAGTCATGAAACAGCTTGCCACACGAGTCAATCTCGTGCCCGTGATTGCCAAGGCTGACACGCTTGAGCCCGGCGAGATCAAGCTCTTCAAGCAGCGTATTCGCCAGATTCTTGAGGCCCAAAACATTCAAATCTACAAGCCTGAGATTGACGACAAGACTACTGATGAGGAGGGTGACCAGATCAAGTCCTTGATTCAGGCAATGCCTTTCACCGTCATTGGTTCTGAAAACGACGTTGAGACCGCTGACGGCCGCATTGTCAAGGGCCGCCAGTACCTGTGGGGTGTATCCGAGGTTGAGAATGACGACCACTGCGATTTCCGCAAGCTCCGCCTGCTGCTTATCCGCTCGCACATGCTCGACCTTATCAAGTCCACCGAGGACGTCCATTACGAGTCATACCGTGCCAAGCAGATGCAAAACCGCAAGTTTGGCGAACCCAAGACCAAGAAGTTTGACAACCCTTCGTTCAAGGAGGATGAGGACAGCCTGCGTAAGCGCTTCACCGAGCAGGTCAAGGAAGAGGAACAGCGCTTCCGCCAATGGGAGCAGAATTTGATTGCTGAGCGTGATCGCCTTAATAAGGACCTCGAGTCAACCCATGCGGCCATCCGCAAGCTCGAAGTTGAGGTTGAGCAGCTTAGTCTGAGAAGACGTTAGGAATGAAGAAAGAAGGACGTCATTGATTGTATAAATAAATTTATAGGGATAGCTTGCTACCATTGTGTTGTCCTGTCGTATATTCTGATTTAATGTTGTTGTTGTTGTTGTTGTTGTTGTAATGTACCCCTTAGTACGTGACTAACGAATCTTTTCGCAAGGTTTGGGTCATGTACCATTAATTTACAAAGCATGAAATTGCGCCATCGCAAAAAGTTTTTTTTTTTTTACCATTATCAATATATCAGCAAACAATAATGATAGCAAAAGGTAATTAAGCCGTCAATTGCTAATAAATTAATATCTAAAATATAAACATGTTCTCGTTAAATAATTATATGTGTAAATCTACTTTATATTTCTACTTTTCATTTTTTAGGCCTCCTCCTCGGACAGGAGCTTCTCAGCGTCCAGAGCAGCCATGCAGCCGGTACCAGCCGAGGTAATAGCCTGTCTGTATCTCTTGTCCTGGACATCACCAGCGGCAAAGACACCCTTGACGGAAGTGAGGGTCGAGCCGGGGACAGTCTTAACATAACCCTCTTCGTCAGTGTCGACCTGACCCTGGACAATGGCGGTGGCGGGGACGTGGCCAATAGCGTAGAACAAACCCTTGACCTCAAGGTCTCTGGTCTCGCCAGTCTGAACATTCTCAATCTTGAGAGCGTTAAGCAGGTTGCCGTCACCCTTGGCCTCCTTGGAAACGTGGTTGTAAAGAATCTCGACCTTGGGGTGCGCAGCAAGACGCTTGGCCATAATGGTAGAAGCACGCAGGTAGTCCTTTCTAACAATGACGTAGACCTTGGAACCGTACTTTGTCAGGAAAAGAGCCTCCTCGGCAGCAGAGTCACCACCACCAATGACAGCCAAAGGCTGGTTTCTGAAAATAGGCACAGCACCGTCGCAAACAGCGCAAGCAGAGATACCCTTCTGCCAGTAGGTGTCCTCACCGGGAAGGTTGAGTCTCTTAGCAGAGGCACCAGTAGCAAGGATAACAGCGTCGGCGGTCATGGGCTCGGCGTCCTCGTTCCACTCAGTCCAGAGCTTGAAGGGTCTCTGGGAGAAATCGACCTTGGAGATGGTCTCTGTGATGATCTCGGTGCCGAATCTGACAGACTGCGCTCTCATGTTGTCCATGAGACCAGAGCCAGAGATACCCTCGGGGAAACCGGGGAAGTTCTCAATATCGGTAGTGGTGGTGAGCTGGCCACCGGCGGCAATGCCGTTAGCAAGCATACCCTCAAAGAGGGTGGGCTTAATCTCGGCACGCGAGAGGTAGATAGCGGCGGTGTGGGCAGCAGGGCCAGAGCCAATGATAACAACTTTGTGATGTGTAGACATTTTGCGAATAAGTAAGTTGTTGGAGGACGAGGGAGCGGGTTGTTCGTTGAGTGTAGAAGAGGCCAAAAGTGCTGATGACAATGAAGAAAGCCGGGACTTAGCTGAAAAAAGACGAGCTGAGAATTTAGACGACACTTTGACTAATGTTTGAAGAGATTTTAAAAAAGAATAAAAGGAAATTGGTTTTTTAAAAAAAGAAGGAAATTCCTGGAGATTTAAATAAATTTTTTGTGAATGAAAATTTCTTGGTTTTTTTTTTTTTCTTTTCGATTAATAAAAAAAAGAAACTGCGAGAAGGTCTAGGCCCTTGTCGACTTGGCCCTGAGGAAAGTCTTTGTGGGAGGGTATTTTTTTTTGTGGGCGCGGTGTAGTTGATTCCGCAAGTAGCGCACAACTGATTTTTTTTTTATTATCAGCACCGGTTTCTGCCATTACTGCCGCCACCGACGGGCTCAGTGCCCCGATAGCGATAACAACTAATGACGCTTATCAATAAACAAAAACACATAGATTTCCAAAAGCTCTTATGCAGTGCACGCTCACTTGGCACGTACAAATTTCTTTACAATCGGACTACCAGAAAATACTGGATTGAGCAGGACACACAAAAGAAAGTACTCCAGACCACGCCTCCGGCTCTCCAAAAACGAAATGCGAAACTTTGAAACGACGCTCTTTGGCGGCAGATCTGGGATCTGGTGCAGCCGCTTTGGGAAGGCATACTTTAGCTGTTGCCGTAGTGCATCAAACTCACTGTAGCGCTTGCGGATTGTAATAACGCCGGCTGGCGCGCCCGGGTGCGGCAGGGTCTCAATTGTAACAATCCACACGACGTAGGCGCCGGCCTTTGAGGTCCCCTGGATAAGACTGTAGTCGTCAATATGCACGTTTTTAACCCACACACCAGTGCTGTTCTCATCGGGATCCTGCGTGCGGTCAATCAACTGGATTGGATCTGGGTTAGCCTGGATCAGTTCGTCCACGTTGCCGATTCCATGAATCTCGCCCACTTGCCATCTCTAAAATTACAAAAACCTCCCCCTTCCAATTTCGCGATCCGGGGTCGCGTGGAGGGGGAGAGAGTGCCGGTGTTAGTAATACCGCTCTTCGCTTATAAATGAAGCTGTTGTTCCAGGCCCAGGCTCTTTGGCGAGACCCAGGCCGGCGACCAGCTTATAAATGAATAAATAAAAGAACGCACCTCTGTACCATCGCCACCGCTGGCATGACGGCTGCTGCTGGCGGCGGCGGGATTGCTTGTAGTTGCGGACACCGGCATTCGGATCTTTTTTTTTTTTTTTTTTTTGCAAAATTGTGGGTTTCTTTGTTGACTTTGAAGCTGTAGCAGTTGCTGCTGTTGGACTGGTGAAGACATTCAAGCCCTTTGGCGTTTGCTGAGCGGCATCGGCTGCCTGGTGACCTTTCCACTTTAGGTATGTTTAGTCATCAACATAAAACTTGTTACATGAGCGGATGTCGGAAGATGCTGCTAGTTATGGCATATCTGATGGAGCTAAAACATGAGACATAAAACACCCTAATATATTATTTATAAGCTCTAAAACATAAGTATTAATATACACGACTTTTAATGCTCTGAAATTAGCTGGTACTTTTGTACCGTCTCGCTTTTGCGACGGAACCACCGGACCACCCGCTCGCTCCAAGATTCAGCTCTATTAAAATCAGATTCTGGGTCGTTATAAAGTGGTTTCCATCGCCTCAGAAGCAAACTTGACACGATAACGCTTACACTACTGCATGCCATTGCGGCGCTGGCCACGACAGGATGCATCATGATACCAAACGGAATGAGCACACCCATCGCAACTGGAATCATCAGCACGTTGTAAACAAGCGCCCACCCCAAGTTCATTTTAATGCGGCGAAATGTTGTGCACGACAGATCAAAAGCGGACAGCAAATCAAGCAATACATGGCTAGAATCCCGAACTAGCACAATGTCTGCAGCTTCCAGCGCCGCATCCGTGGCGCCGGTAATAGAGATGCCGAGAGACGCACTTGCCAGCGCCGGCGAGTCGTTAATACCATCACCAACAAATGCAATTACTTCATTTTGCCGCTTCATTTCACCTTTGATGTTTTCAAAAGCTGTTACCATTAAAAGCTCAAACTCTTCTTCGTCACTAGACTCAAGAGATTTAATAATCTCAAGCTTGCCCTCGGGGGAGACCCCACCCCAGGACCGGTCGACGTTAAGCTCTCGTGCAACGCGAGAAACCGCTGAAGGGTGGTCGCCGCTAATAATACCGACAGAGTAACCGCTGTTTTTAAGCTCTCTGATGACGACCTTGGCCTGGTCACGAATGGTGTCAGAAAGCGTAATGTAACCCGCATATACATCATTAATGGCGACAAAGACGACTGTTTGACCGGCAATAATCGTTTCATCAAGCGCATCTTGTGGAACTTTGATGTTAGCGTTGGTAAGCATCTTTAAGTTACCAGTTGATATTTTGATGCTGCAGTCGCCGCCGCCAACCTGAATTACGGCGGTAACGCCTTGGCCAACCACAACTTTAAAATCCATCACATAAAAGTGATCTTCACTGCTGGTACCAGACATTTGACGCTGCTGATGGTCCTGAGCCGAACGTTCAACCAGACTTCTGCCAATGGGATGCTCACTGCTTTGTTCAACAGCGCCAATAAGTCTCCACCATAGCGCGGGATCTGTATACTTGCATACCACATTGGAAACCGTCATTTGACCTGTTGTAAGGGTACCAGTCTTGTCAAATAGTACAGTTGTCACTTTAGATGCCGTCTCAAGTACGGCTCCACCCTTAATTAGAATACCATGGCTGGCACCAATGCCAGTGCCAACCATGACGGCTGTAGGCGTGGCAAGGCCTAGCGCACACGGACATGCAACAACAATAACAGAAATGCATAAATGTAAGCACACCATGAACTTGCCATCAGAGCTCATAAAGGGCTTGGGCAGTGAGTTCACAACATGCGAAGTGATAATCCAAAATACAAAAGTAAAAAAACCAAGGAATAGCACAATTGGCACAAAAATACTAGCAATGTAGTCTGCAAACCGCTGCACGTCAGTTTTAGAGGTTTGAGCATCTTGAACCAGCTGGACAATATGTGCCAGTTTGGTGTCTCCGCCGGAGCGGGTGACTTGGATATCGAGCCTTCCGTAACCATTAATAGATCCACAAATAACAGAGTCATTAACAACTTTGGTTTGGGGGATAGACTCGCCTGTAATTAGCGACTCATCCACATAAGATTCACCAAAAAGGACCACCCCGTCTGCTGGCACCTTTTCTCCTGGAAGCGTGACTACGATGTCGCCAGGCTGGATAAGGTCAGCAGAAATGATTCGCTGCTCGAGATCAGTCATAGGTACAGAATCCGCCTTTTCGGAATATTTTAAATAACTGTCAGGTTTGACATAGATCCGCGCTGTGGGAGGCGTGAGAGACATGAGTTTAGACAATGCAACAGAGGTTTGGCCCTTGGCTTTGTTCTCAAGGTACTTTCCCACAGTGATAAAAGTGATGAGCATTGCGCTTGTTTCCCAGAGAGTATGCGGGTGGCCGGAGGCGCCATTACTGAGATTATAAAACATGCAAAAGAGAGAAAAAAAGAACGCACAAGACGTGGAGATGCAAACAAGCACGTCCATAGTAGGCGCGTGCTGGTAACGTATCGAATAATATAGGCTTGTATAAAAGCGTGCGCCAATCCAGAATTGGATGGGTACCGTCAGAAGCAGATTGATTACGTCGTCAACATATAGCGCTGGAAGGAGGATTGGAAAGCGTAGCGAGGGCACAAACTTGGCAATAATTATTACCGGCAGCGAGAACAAAAGGCAGAGAATCGTTTTGTTTCGTGATTTGGTGATGGCTTTGATTCTTGATAGAGTTTCAAGTTGTAATGAGTTGTCAGCCGTGGATTCCAAAATGGCGTTTAGGCCATAATACTCGATGTTATCGACAATGTCCCTAATTCCGATAGCGTCATTGGAATACGTCACCTGCACTAAATCTTTGGAAAAATCCACTTGTACATTTTTGATACCGTTAACCGCCTTTAAAAAATCGATGATATAGTCATTGTTGTTCATGCCATAGACCTTCAACCGCAGGGTTTCACCTTTGTTATCTGTGATGTTCCGCTTCTCGGCATCAAAACCGCAGTCTTCAATACAATCTAAAATTTCAGAGCTAGACACGACTCCCGGATTGTAGTCAACGGTACCGAGCTCTGTCACTAAAGAAACTGACACGTTTTCAACACCAGCGAGAGATTCGAGCGAGGAGGTGACAGCTGCCACACATGCCCCACAAGTCATGCCCTGGATACTGACTACCATTTTTATTGATCCCTCTTTGGTGAGGCTGTTGCGGCGTCCTGAAATGCTAAAATCACTGTTGATTTGATCTGAAAGAGTGGTGCTGTTGTTGATTACCTCTGCTTCAAACCCGCACTCCTCAATCGTGTTGATAATGGTCGCGGGGCTCACGACGGCCGGCTCGTAGTGAATTGTGCCGCGGTCCGTAACTATGGAAATGGCCACGGAAGAGATGCCATTGATACATTCAAGTGCGTGGGAAATGGAGGAAATACATGCCCCGCATGTCATTCCATTAATTTTGACCGACAGTGCGGCAATCATTGTGCTGAGGTTTTGCAAAGATCCTGCCGAAGAAGGAAGAGAAATCTTAGACCCAGGAGAGAAGAAGATTGAAAAAAAAAATTAAGGAGGTCTTATTAGAGTTTCAATTTTGTCATATGTATTTACATGATTTTTGTTTTGGCCTTGATATATATTTTGAACAAGTATTGAACAACAACAAAACGTTTGTATAGCCTGGCTGTCACAGGAGTTGGAATGACACCGACGACGCAAATGTGGACTTGTATCGAAGTGAAGTGACAAATAGGGGATTTACGGCGGAAACACTATTGTCTGTTAATACTGTAAATCATTGACTGGCTGTAATGTAATACTTCGTGAACTTTCCATCCACCTTTAGTGATTCTGGTTTCCCAAAGCTTTCACTAGTCCTAGGGGGTTTAATCAATCTATTATTTAGCTAACGTGCTACTATTTAACTCAAATAAAAATGGGTCTCTGTGATTGCTTTTATTCAAGAGCACGGTTGTTCTTTTTATGGAAATGCAACCCAAAAAAACCCCCAGTATGGGATACACATGCAGACCACAAGGCATTAGTACATCTGATAACCGGTTGCAACAGATTGACTCTCTGTGATGATTTAAAACGCTTAAGAGACTCACATTGACTAAGAAAAAGTAAAACCGTACTGCTGGTTAACAAACAACATCTACATGAGACGTCTAAATACAGATACGAGCGCTCGTTAACTGATGTTCCAAGGCTGGTGTCCAGCTCTTTGGAACAAGTCTTTTGTACGTCTCAGATACTCTAAAATAATAGGAAGCTAGAAAACCACTGGTTGGGTAACCCCCTGACACTTTCGTACCTTTTTTCATTTTCTTTGTTAGTTTTATTTTTGTGATCGCTTTGATGTATCCCAACTTCATTTTCTGCCCCAGAGTTTGAGAACCTGCGTGAACCATGCGAAGTTTCAGCTGTACAGCGGCCAGTCTACATCACGAAACAAGAGACTGCAGAATAAAACTCAGTCGCTAGGAAGATCGCCCAACGGTCGCTTATTGGCTGCGAGCTTTGTCATAGCCAGCAAAGAGCGGGTCAAACCCTCTCTGTACCTTCCATTTGTGTTTGTGAAACACATAATCATCAGAAGTCAAACAACCGCAAGGTCTGAAGGTTTCCTGGAAAGGTCAGAAATAAACTATCTAGTTAAGGACCTATATGTTGCTGAAATTGTTTAAATACCACTCTTTCTGCACCCAATAAATAGCCATGTCTTTAAAAAAACAGCACTTAGTATTTCTGTGAATTTTGTCATTTCATAAGCTTTCCATAGCACTTTTTTTCTTCCCATTTCTTGAACAACTTCACTATGATCCTCCAGCCTGCTGCCACTCTTTCATCTCTAGCGTGTTTCATCGCTCTTGCTAACGCGGCCTCTTCGTGTGCATCTGAGTACGGTCAGTGCGGTGGCAACGGCTTTTCTGGTCCTACTTGCTGTCCCACTGGTTACACCTGCAAGGTCCAGAACGAGTGGTACTCTCAGTGCTTGCCTGGCGCGGCTGACACCACCCAGGCCACTGTTTCCCATAGCCACACTTCTACTAAGACAACGTTGGCCTCCAGCACCAAGAAGGCTGTTGCTACTTCATCTTCCAAGTCGACTGCCGTTTCCTCTTCTGCTGGTTCTGTCTCTGCCAGTGGCAGCGGTATTACTTTTACGCCCATTTCTGGCGGTCGCTCTGGTAGTGGTGTCACCACTCGTTACTGGGACTGCTGCAAACCTTCTTGCTCTTGGAACGGCAAGGCCGACGTCACCAATCCCGTGAGCGCGTGTCTCGCTGATGGTGTCACTGTTGCTGATGTCAACGCGCAATCCGGCTGTGGCGGTGGTACTGCTTATATGTGTTCCGACCAGCAGCCTTTCGCCGTCAACTCCACCCTTGCCTACGGCTTTGCCGCCGCTTCAATGATTGGTGCCAGCGAGTCTGACCTTTGCTGCTCTTGTGTTCTTCTTAACTTTAACAGTGGTGCCCCCGCTGGTAAGCAGATGGTTGTCCAGATCACTAACACTGGTTCTGATCTCTCCTCCAACCACTTTGACATTGCCATGCCCGGTGGCGGTTTTGGAATCTTCGACGGCTGCGTCTCTCAATGGGGTATTCCTGCCAGTGAGTGGGGTCAGACCTACGGTGGTGTCTCTAGCGATGCCGCGTGCAGTAACCTGCCTTCCCAGTTGCAGAAGGGCTGCGAATGGAGATGGGATTTCTTGGATGGCGGTGACAACCCTGACGTTACGTTCCAAGAGATTGAGTGCCCTGCCGAAATTACTGAAATTTCTGGGTGCAAGAGAAACTAAGAGAACGTCAGAGAAAAATGTCCTCTGTATTCTATAGTAGTGAAATACCAGTCTATACATGTATTTTTAAATAAGTTTTTTTTTTTTTTTTTTTTTTGGCTACAAATTTTATGTTCGTAAAGAATATAAGTGTCGAGAGAACTGTTTGTCTGAAAGAAGTAAATGAGTTGAAAAACAAACCAGGATGCTAGAACAATAAACAGGCTTTCTTTTTAACTATCGCAATCTAACGTTACACGTACAACCCCAGTCAAGTCCCAACATTGGAAAAGTTTTGGAGGAGTTCAAAACCTAACCCTATTTATCAACCAACCATAGTGATCCTCTTTCATTTTTAATTTTTTTCACCTCACGCCCAAAATTTTCATTCCCTCTGCCTAATCCGACGACGACGACGACAACGACGCCTGGATCTTCCGTCTTTTTTTCACACACACACACACATATAACTCTACTGCCATGAGTACACCGTCGCGCGCCCGTCTTGTTGAGCTGACCAAGCTCTCTAAGCAGATCTTTCACGAGTCCTTCAACCCTGAGCAGACCCGCCGCGGTACCCGCGTGCTGCGATCAGCTCTGCGCGGACCCCACGTTGCCAACTACTACTACCCCAACTACTTCCCAACTTTCAAGGACATGAAGCGTGCTCATCCCGATCTTTACCTTGTTGATATGAAGGAGCAGTACAGATTAGATATCAATAATGAGTATGTGATCTTTGCAGTAACCACTTTTTTTTTTTTTTTGTAACTTTTTACTAACACTTTTTTCTTTTTTCTACAGCCGACGAAGAAGAGGCAAGGGTGCTCCCCCGAAGAGCAAAGGACCCAAGGACGAGAAGGGAAAGAAGAAGAAATAAACGGCTTTAGGCTAACGGCATCGACACTACTGCCTCTACCGTTTTTATTTGCTGTTTCTTTTTTACAAGAACCTGCTCTCCTCTTCAATTTTTTTTTTGTTCATATTCTCTTTTGTATATACTCTTTCACACATTATATTTGACATTCCATCTTGTTACTTTTTAGAAGAAAAAAAATTGCATTTATTGCTTAACATGAGACTAAAACTTGCTTGGTTTATTTTCTAGGTTTCCCTTGACAAATATGTTTGTGCAAAAAAAAAAAAGATGTTTAGTGTGGATTGGGTTTGATCTGTGCAAAATGCACAGGTGATTTAATTCGTTTTTTAAAGCGTATAGACTTTTAAAGACCCTTTGGCGACGGGAAACAGTATGTTAGAGAATCAGAGTATGGGTTTAATTAATGTTACGGACTACAGTGAAGTAGAAACTGTTGCCTATAACCGTCAAGCTGTTGGTTAATACAAACTTTGTATATTTCTATTTCATCAAATCATAACTACATAACTTAAAAAACAAATGTGCAAATAAATAATAGTCCTCCTTCTAATAATTCTTCTTCTAATAATCCTCCTTCTAATAGTCCTCCTTCTAAATCCATATCTTTGCTAGCCTGATACTAGCCATTACGCTGGTTTTCTTCTTTTTCTTCGTCAGTATATTCTTCTTCATCGTCAAACTGGTCAATCTGAATTTTAGGTACACTGACAACAGGGTTATGCCACGCAGCAGGGAGTCCATCGCTGCCGCTGCTATCAGAATCTTGAAGATCGCTATTGTCTTCAAACGGCGATGCTTGCAGCCGGCCTTCGAAGGAATTAATAGTGAGCCCCAAACCTAGAGTAGCTCCAGTTGCCGCGCTATTGACAACCCCAGCAGTAGCTGCATTGTTCCTATTCATATGCCTTTGCACACGCCGTTTAATAATAGCCTGGGCCAAAATCAATGCTGACGAAGTTCGTTCTTGCGTGATACGTGATGTAATGCGGCGCTCAATATCACGATACCGTATATAATCATGCAATTTCAAACACTTGCTGTATTCCATATCCTTGTAGAATGGGAACTGAATCAGTAAGTTGTTAAAATTAATGCCCCGGTCTGGGTCCGCAAGCAAGAATGCGTGATGGCAGAACTTTTCAAACCGAGTGCGCTTCTCTACAAACCATTGGTTTGGATACGTTCGCAGCTCTTTGTTGAGTGCTTGGATGTCAACTTTGTATTTGTCGTCAGTCTCTGCCATTGAATTTTTTAAAATTGTTTGGATTTTCCATGGTTCATCATGGATATGAAGAGAAAAATATCCATCAAGCTGCGCCAACAGACTATACAATTCACTGCGTGGTATATAGCCCGTCGAGTTTGGATCAAACTTGTACCACACATTTTTAAACCGTCGAATTTCATCGCGGTTAATATTGCTGTCTGGCTTGCGCGAAACGTAACTAAAGTTCTCGTATATTAGTGACACAAACATGTTGGCAAAGATATACATGGAAATGATGTTCCACGAAATAAAAAGGGTATATGCATAACCTGCACTACCGCAGTCAGAAAAGCCATCGGGTGAAACGTAACAGTAGGGGTAAACTACAAGGTAGTCATTGAGAACTTGGTTCCATCCCTCACCTAGACTCATTCTGTAAAGCAACACAAGCGCCTGTGGTACAGTGCGAAAGTTAATACTATTACCACCATTAGGACCCAATCTTGTTAATCCAAAAACTTGGTTAAAGGCAATACCGTAAGCAAGAAACAAGATAGCCCACACAATTAGCAGGTTTCCAATGTCGGACACAGAAGCCGCACAGGTCTTAAGTAGTTGATCCAGCCTTCTACTGCGTGGTATTAACAAAATCAGTATGCTCACCAAGAATAGCTTTTGAAAATTGTAAAAAATGTTTGACCGTTTATTCTTCGTAGCAAGTAGTAAAAGAACCAATGATATGGTAGTAACGAGCAAAGCGTAAATATCCCATCGTCTTCGAAAAAACTTACGCGTTCCAAGTGCATACAGTCGCAAGACCACGAGAATCAGAAAAGTTGACGTGAAAAGAATCAAGACAATCCCTCGCGCAAGTTCGACACCATCAGACCGTGGATAGTACTCAACAATTAGGATAATGGCAATAACAAATAAATTACCGGTTGCAACCTTGTTGAACCATGACGAGGGCTGAGTAATCAGCAACAGTAACTTGTGACGAAAACTACCTAGAATCACAGGCGGTCGAATAGAGGGGCGGACCATTTTCAAGGTCTTTTCAATCTCATACCAATTTTTCTGTTTTTCCGTCATATATGCAGAACCTCTTGTCACGGCATAGTTCTGGATAATGACTGACACAAACAGGGTGATGATAAAAATTGTACCAATAAGGTTGTAGAACATGACAAAAACACCATTAAACGCGTTGGCATAATATCTAGGCTGGTGGAAAGGACCAGAAATATTCATTACTGACGATAGCACGTCAGTCCAACCTTCCAGTGAAATGATCTCAAAAAGAATTAGTAATGAGTGTCCAAAGTTGTCAAAATCAAAGTAGCTGGTGGAAACAACCCTTGGAGCCAAAATTTCCCAATTAAATGGTGTAGTTAAGAACTCGCCAAGGCAATTACTCAGCTCTCCAGAGTAGCTACTGTCGTTACAGGAAAACAAGCGGCCTCGAAAAATGTTTAGGCCCCAAACAGAAAACGGGAAAAGAAGGCCAAATGCCACAATTGAAGCCGTGAATAGTTTCCAAACGCCAACTATAATGACATTATGAAAAAGTTCCTGCGCCTTTGAACTAAAACTCAGTAATCGGAGTGCTCTCAGTGCCTTAAATGCACGAATAAGACGAGAGGCCTCGCTTTGATTTGTCACTTCTTGGAGCAAGTTGATCCACAGTGTTACGAGCACAAAAAAATCTATAATACCCCATACTGACCGTAAATATGCATTAGGAGTAAAATAAAGACCATCAGCAATGATCTTAATTATACTCTCCAAAGAAAAGATACCAACAAAGACAGCATCCGTAAGAATGAACCAGTTAAAGCCAGGGTGTGACTCTACCAGCTCCTTATAGTATATGGGTGTGACAAAGACAGCAATACCGACAAGTCCAACCGTTGCTAAAAACATTAAAATAGAAAACAGGTACCACATTAAAGGACGAGGATTCGTACCCTCAATTCTAGATCCATAACTTGGTGCCACAATTTTTTGACAAAACACACGAACGGGGTGGTTTGGCCTAAAAAAATTGAGAGATCGATTGTAGTCGGGATGGTTCTTGAGGTACTCACGCTGCTGTTTTTCAAGTTCGTTTTTTGTGCGAATCAATTCTGTTACCATGCTTTCTGTGTTTGGGTGGTGTCGGTTCTCATAACCCTTAATTTCATTCGGGTCATGGAATGGGTTGTCAGTATTTTGAGCCCGCCGTTTCTCCAGATACGGGTTAATAATTTTTGATGGGATTTCAATGATAGTTTTAAGAAGTGAACGTGAGTTCTTTTTTTCAACTTCAACTTTATGATCGACTTTATAATTATCTTCGTTTGACAAAAAGTCATTCATTCTGCCCTTTTGTAAAAGCTGAAACACAGTTCCATCGTTGTGGATACTCTTTGTTCTCTTCTTAATCTTAAACTTTCTAATGAGAATGTCTTTAGTCTCTTTAATATAGTTTTCATGGTACTGCTCGTTGAGAACATCGGCAAAAAATGCTTTGATCTGCACTTTGCGTTTGTTTTCCGGAGAAATCTCCAAATTTTCGGTGATAACAGCAATAAACATGTTCAAGACCACAAAACTGGAAAAAACAAACCAAAAAATAAAAAACCCAGCAACACAAATGCGGGAAAAATTGGAATCTGTATTCTCAACAGCGGTATAAAGCATATCCGTCCAGTTTTCGGTCGAAGAGACCATATACATTCCAATAAATGCGTTAGCGAGATGTTGGAACGCCACAAAATTAGTACCACCGTCAGATTCTATAGGAATGGCACCGCGCAGCAGAACGCAAGCAAGAATTGCAGCAAGAAAAGTCAGCAAGTAGTAAAATAGAGTAATGTTGAGAATTGGCCGAAAGTTACTTAGGACCCGCGCCCACAAGTCTCGAACAAACCCAACGGCAACAACCAGACGATAAAACCGAGAAATTTGAAAAACAGAAAGCCAGCCATAAACCACAGAATTGTTTCTAATTGGAGGAATCAAAATGATGATAGTAGCCACCGCAAGAAAACTGTCAATGCAGTTCATGGCACTTGCAAAAAACAACTTGAATCGAGGGAGGTAAATGGCAAATCGCAGCAAAATCTCCAACAACAGAAATCCAGTCACAAACATTTCAAACCGCTGAATGATAGCAATACTGGACTGCGAGGAGTTCACGCTAAGCGTGCATTGCGCAATGAGATCAAGAAAAATAATAATAAGTGGTATGTCGCGACAGTAGTGGTAAATTCGGCCCACAGGGTTGCGGCAAATGTGCTGGACATGAACATTTGTACCAGAAAACAATGCAGCGACCCTGTCGGCGGCATCACCGGTATTACGGCGGATACCCATGCTTTCTCGTGTCCTCTCAAACGAGCTGACAATAACGGCAATAAATAAATTTGTCAACCACAAGCCAAGCGCCAGCGTACCAATAATAAAAAACAAGCTCGCAATGAGATGTTCAGAATCCACAATATTGTACATGATATCGGAAAAGGTGTTGACAGACATGATAACAAAAACAATTTCGAGGGACTGAAGGATGTTGTCAAAACTGATTGTGCCTGAGAGTGGATTTTCAAGTGTCAAACACTGCGAGTTGGTAGGACAGGTATAACCCTTTGCGCTTGTGAAAAATTCGCTATCAATATCAAGATACGGAACTCGCTCTCCATCAAGCATAAAACTTCCGCAAAACTGATTGGTCATGACATATGTATCTGACGAATTGAGTGGGTTAACCCATACACAGTTGCGACGTAGTGAATTGTTAAAGCTTTGAACACCTATGATCGCAAACAAAATCCTAGTTTGCTTGAGTTAATTTCTGTTGCTAATTATGTTTGTGGTTTTCAAACTTACCAAAAAAATCCCACAAAAATGCTGACATTTGTGAGCAAAGGTGCCGCGACTTTCAAGCTTCTCAATACAGCCGATGTACCAGAGGTGAGGTTTAATAAATGCAATATTGGAAGCGTACTTATCATTCGAAAAATGAATAATTCATTTTTGACCCCAAATTTATCAATTGTAAACAGTAGCGAGATCCAATAGCTGACAACCGCAATGAATTGAACCCGGTTCCAGCTGCTGCGCAGATAAGCACGATCCTGTACATAACGATAAGACGGCGTGACTTCAATAGTATGAGCTTTCTGTAGTGCTGGCGTAGATTTCAGGTTCTTGGGTATTAGATTTGCAAATGTGGGAACTAGTGGTGTGTGCTTGACGCGGCGTTCTCGTAAGCTCTCCGGGACTGGAGATATCGATACTGTGAGAGGCATTTCCTTTTCATCAGCTAAGTTTTCAGATTTGATGATTTTATTTCTTTGGCTGTCGTCCCACAGTCCATACGCTATTATACTGGCTATGCAAATTGTTGTGTAGCAAACAAAAATACCCAAAATACACCAGTTCACCCATGGTTCGTGCCAGTGCTCCGTCACCAAGACGTAGTCATCATGGTACTTTGGGTTAATGTCTTGAAAAATGTTGGGAATGCTGCCTACTGTCAGAACAACCGTTTGAAAAATGATTAAAAAGAAAGATAACGGCTCGATCCAGACCTGATGCAGTTGTTCGTACAAAAAAATACGAACGGAATTGGTGGGACCAAAAATTTTTAACGACCGGCCCACTAGTTTGAGTGGTGGGAGCGGAGGATCCGAAGGTACCGGTTTAGATGTTGAGAATTGGCCTGGTTTACCTGACCGATTGATTGGCTTTCCATCATCCCAATAAATCACCTTTTTTTCGGCAAAGTATTCATTGTTAGATGACAACGTGGAATCCATATAAAGATATTTATCATGGTACGGTGATCCATGAAGAACTCCTGGGCTGGTCACGTCTCGGGGGGACGATATAGGTGTTGTGTACTTATCAGAAACAATCTCTGGAATATTTAGCGACAGAGATGGCCGGTCCATAGGATCAGATCGTACCGTTGCAGCTGGCGTAGATACTATTGATCTCTGATCGTTTGATTTCTGACCCATGACCCGGGTGGAGATGGTTTTGACGGCTAGAGAAATGTTTTGAACAGGCGACAGGGGTGGGTTGAAATGCAATTCAGATGTCGAGATAACCCCTTCTTCAAGATCTCTAAGCGGTTCCATACCGCGTATATCAGAGGATGAACCTTTCTGCTTTTCGTCTAAATCTTGTACAATAATCTCTGGCGTCTTAGGCGCGTTGGTACTCGGAGTTAACCAATCGCTGTCCTTGCCGAGCGCATCTTCGAGACCAAGCTGAAACGAAGACTGATCATCGGAAATTTCCTTTGGCACAAATATACTTGATCCAGCATCAATGTCAGCGCGAGGTGATGCATCTACGCCTCTCAGCATAGCTGATCGATTTTCACTGGAATCTACCGTTGCAACGTCAAAAGACTTGCGTACGTTGTCCGAGGATCCGCGAAAAATAAATTCCGGCACCGTTGGAATCGATGGCGAATGCGATGCGTTAGAACTGCGCCGAGAGTGCGGCTCGCTGCTGCGACCGGGAATCAAAAAGTTATTGAGGGTGAGAAACGACGGCGGCGAAGAGTGTGAACGAGAAAAGATCGAAGTTGCCGAAGATGTCTCCTTCGCAGGTATGTCTAGCGGTGATAGTGTTGCATCATTGAAAACAATCTCTGGGGGCTTTGGAGGCGACTCCTTAGGTTTTGCTGGTAGAGGCATCTCACAAGAAGAGTAGCCTAATAGTGATGAAGAGGCGCAGGGTTTGCGTGCGTATCGTCAAAAGCATATACTAGGAGTTTGTAATGGGTAACGAAGCGTACGTCTTTCAACACTGTTAGTTTATTTTTTTTGGTTTTTTTCTCAAGACTTGGGTCCGCAGCAGGCCATTATACTCACGTACAAGGTCGACAAAATGGCAAAAGATGGTAGAGGCAGCCGAGTTGCTATTTTGAAGAGGTAGTCCCTTGTCGTAGGAAAAAATGAGTGTACAAGGGCTTGAGGCGGAGTGGCTGACGGGTCGACGGGAAAGCGGGAATCGCCAGAAAGCCAGAAAGAAATTAAATACTGATAGAAAAAAAAAATCAAAGCTTAGATCGTGAAAGAAATGCCAGAAATAAATGCAAAAAAGATTAGGGGAAATGATGTGAAAAAAGGAATGAAAAGGATCAGGTTCAAGTTTTCTCGACCTCAATCAAGCTCAGCAGCCAAAAACAGAAAAAAAAAAAAAAAACCCTTCAGAAGGATGTAGAAGCAACAAAACGACTAGGGTTTCGGCAAACCCCCCAGATCCATTCCCAAAAGAATATTAACCCCTATAAACAATTGAAACTGTCTAGGTCTTGCGGAAACACGCATATCCGACACAAACCAAGGTAGCGGGATATCACTCTACAAGAGGCGGGTTAAATTGCAAACACAAATAAAATGACAATACTAAAAAGTATTTATTTTTTTTTTTTGTATTTCAGAATTTATAGGCATTTTTTGGGTCTCAAAGGTTCAAACGGACGGACGACTCGACATTGTAGATTTATCTTGCAAATGTTGCAACTAATATACCAGACCTATGACAAAATTATTACCTGAGGCCGTTTGTCAACAAAAGGATTATGAGAAGTTTACGTGCAACACAAATTGCAAGCACCTACTCCTACTATGCTGCCATGAATCGGCGTTTAGGGCAAATTGGCAAAATGACAGTCAATACGTAAAGGTACCCGCACTACCATGGCTTTGCTATGTTTAGTGGAGTATTCAGAGTATATGATATACTGTTTGAGTTTTTTCATGCTTTTTTTTTTTTTTTTTTTTCATAATTTAGCAATAGCAGTTCATGTAGCGGTATTGCCTAACCTTTTTTTTTTTCATTGCAAAATTATAGAAGACCCAACTGCTCAGTAGTAATAGGTGTTGATGGTTTCACATCAAATGTTACATGCATCCTGTAGAAAACAAACATTTTCATTGCTATTGTTGTCATAACATTCTATTGAACTAATTATATCAAAGTCTACTGAAAAAAAAAAAAATTTACGTCAAATAAATAAAGAAAAGAAAAATCTAAAAAAACATAATCACATGCATCTGGTTCGTTTACTCCATGGTGTAGACAGCACCCAACTGAGGCGCATTGCTAATGATACCCATGGTAATACCGGCAATGAGCCCGGCACAGGGCAGGGTGAAAATCCAGCCAGCATAGCACCAAGCAACCATGCGCCAGTTGACTGCCTTGACATCACCATTGCAAAGACCCACAAAAACAACAGCACCGACAATACACTGGGTGGTGGAAATTGGCAGCGACAGCTGCGTAGCAAAAACAGTGGTAATCGCAGCCCCGAGCTCCATAGAAAATCCCCGCGCGGGGGATTGCAGGGTAAGGCGATTACCTAGGTTGCGCATAATGTTATAACCATAGGTCCAAAGACCAATGACCAGGGCACCAGCAGTATAACAAAGCACCCACACGGGGACAGGCGAGTTTTCACCTGTAGTGTTTTTAGACCAAATAAGATAAATGGTAGAGAGGGGGCCGGCAGCATTGGAAATATCGTTAGAGCCGTGGGCAAAAGAGGCAGTACACGCAGTGACACCTTGCAAAAACGAGTAAAGATGCTCAGTCTTGTTATCGTATTTTTTAGCACGCGCGTGCATGTCTTCAATGTTGGTTGACAATGCCGTCTTTTCCTTTTGAGAGCCAATCACGTCCTGAGTAAAGCCGTGGGAAACGGCAAGCCACACAAGACGGTGCCAATTGCGCGGGTGAAAAAGATGCTTAATAGTGTTCTTGTTAATGGCGTCAAGCTTCACGGGAGCACCGGTAGTGTCAGTGTTATCAGTGACGGTATCGACAGTGGCAACGGCATCCTTGGACTCAATGTCCTGCTTGCCAAAACTCTCAGCAGAAACAGCATTGGCGTCAACTCCAGCAGCACCAGAGTCAACAGCAGCCTCAATTTCTTCTTGGTTTCTATTGCCGTGGTAGTAATCAGTCACAACCTTGTGGGTGACACCCTCAGGGATAGGAGGAACCTCACCTCGAGTAAGCAAAAATGGGCCATAAATGATATGATACGTCTTGAGGGTCCAGTCTTCCAAAACCAGCTTGCGGTAAAGATAAGGGTACCAAAAGATAAAGTAGAGGGCAGCGGCAGCACCAGCACCGCCAAAAATGGCACCAAGAATCTGACCTTGCGACAAGTTGTCAAGCTTCAAGTTAGGAGCACCCTTCCAGACAATAACCATAATAAGGACACCGGCAGTAAGGGCAAAGTATGCAGGAATAACAAGCATGGCGTTGCGAAGAGAATTCTTGCGCTCAAGCACAGTGTATTTAGTGAGCAGGAAAAGAACACTAGCAAATCCACCAGCAACAAGGGGAGAGACAAACCAAGAGGCAATAATTTTGGCAAACCCAGACCATCCCCACGAGACACCAGAGGCACCATTGGCAGCAATTCCTGCGCCAATAATTCCGCCGACAATAGAATGAGTAGTAGATACAGGGGCACCTAGCTTGGTAGCAATAGTCATCCAGATAGAAGAGCCAAATAGAGCGCAGGCCATGGTAAGCATGAGACCAGCCGGTGCATCGTCAAACATGTGGACTTCAATAATATTGTTTCTAATAGTATCAGAAACACGAGAGCCGGCCAGGACAGCACCAAGAAACTCGCAAATGGCTGCCAAAATCATAGCCTGGCCATAAGTCAACGAGCGGGAAGAAACAGAGGTTGCAAAGGAGTTGGCAACATCGTTGGCGCCAATATTCCAAGCGTCAAGAAACGCAAAAAGCATGGCGATGGCAAAGATGTAATCAAACTGATGAAGAGCCATTGTAAGTGATGTGAATATGTGTGAAAATGATTGAACAGATGTTGTTGAAGAAAAAGAAGAAAAAGAGGACAAGAAACGACGAGTAGATCCATTATTTATACAATGGGTTCACAAAAGCATGAATATAGCTGAGAACAAAATGAAAAAAAAATGGTCGTGTGCACGTTTTTCTGATGAATGGTTACGATTGGGCTGGTAAGGCCGAGTAAATGCCAAGAGGGCACGATAGTTCCAAGACTTTTTTTCTTACTATAAGTAGTGGCAAGAACGCCGAGACAATTTTGTCTTGGAGTTTTTTGTTTTTTTTTTCATTAATTTTTAAAAGAAAAAAAAAAAAAAAAAACATTTAGCATGAAACTTCCTCAAGCTCAAATTTGGTAACACAAAGGATGGTTTGCACTTATTGATTTGATCGTTTTGTTGTAACAAGCACCTTTGAAAGGTTGATAAAAAAAAAAAAAAAAAAAAGGAATTGCTCGTGTGTGCATTTACTTGTTTTGGCCAGAGCAGGTTGGCACAAGCTTAATTTAAGCATTCATTTAGACTTTAGTGGGCACGGCTGAAAAAAAGGTTGCAACACATGTGGTAGAGACGAGGTGTGATTGGATGACAGTGTTTTTCCACGTGACTTTGTATAATTACTGTCTTAGCAGTTGTAAAAACAGACCTTTGTGTCCTTTGCTTTCTCTTGGAACTTACCATTTGAAAAAAAATAAAATAAAAAAGAAGAAAAAGGATTGTCTTTTCTGATTTACCATAAAAGTCTGTCATACTTGCTGTAGCAACATACTTTCAAGCGGTTACCTTCTCAGCGCAAATATAGCATGTATTGCAGTGGCGGCAGAAATAACCACTAAGAACCATGCGCTCCTAGATAACAACCCTGATAATGCTTTCAAAGGCAGCATTATTCCCACGGCGTATAATCATTTTTTTTTTCAAACCACTACTGGCATTTATGGGCTTCAGCCGTTGTTTCTTTTGTGACAAAAACAAAGGAGAATCATTGTAATGGTTTTGTGAGCATTAATATTCACCATGGCTTTAGACCGTTGCCAATGACAACTAGGTTACAAACAGGTTTTGGTACAAACAGGTCTTGTTACAAGAAAGTCTTACAAAAGAAATGTCCAAGACTCAGTTACTTGACACTTTCTAATTTTTCTTATTTTTGCAACAGCTCTGTTACCATACGGAAGTAAATTCCGAAGGTTATATAAAGTAGTGCCTTCCATTGAGCACTCAAATCATAGCAACGGTTTTAAACTTTTAGTATGAGGTAGTACTTGTTTACAATTGAATCATCCAGTTTGACTATGTGATTTCAAACCAGTAGCTGATTATACATAACCTAACCATAAAAGACAGCTTCCAATACTACTCTATTGCTTTGTTTTTATACATCAACCCTTCTTGATAGCGTATAATCTCCTGTAGAAAGCGTTGATCTCCTTCAGGCTGCTGCTCTACGAATAAGCGCATTTTATAAAAATGATTTAAAGCCTTAATTGCAGAAAGTTTGAGATCTTTTTTTTAATATCTTTATTATTATCATCATTATCAGATTCAGTGCTTTTGGGACTGAACTTTGCGAGAATAATATTACCCAATCTATCTAGATTATCTGCAGCTCCCTCTCAAATCGAATTTAAAAGTTGATTAATATTAGACAACTACAGTCTTTTTTGCAGCATCATGGGAAAAGGAAACCGTCACACTCTTGGCAAGGTGGTACAATTGAGAACTAGCCATGGCGATATAGGATCCTATTTTGAAAAGATAGGAGTCTTGGATAGAAATCACAAGTGCAAATGTGGCCAACCTGAAACGGTCGCGCACCTTCTGAAGGGCTGAGCCCTCTGCAAATCGGGGCGTACGCACCTAAAAACATGTTCCCCGGAGCTTGACATCAATGTCCTACTTGATACCAAGAAAGGCATTGAAGTGGTGGTCAAGTTTCTCAATTCGTCACCGCACCTCCTCAATTAATGGTCAGCTTAACAGCATAGCCTGTCAAGGTTTTACCGGCTTGCCCTCCCACTCAACATAACGCCCTGAAGTGACGATTATGTCGGGTTTCTCTTGACACACAAACTAAGTTCGTGGAGGATTTTGTGCTATTGAAGTGAATAAAATATATAGTGAATGGGGCATTCCCCGCTAAGAGGGTTATTTTTGTTGTATTAATGTCTTTTGTATAATTTTCAAATAGGTATAAGGACAACAAACTGATTATATATATTGATCAATATTCATAGATATTAACAGTTATCAAGGCCGGCCCAGTTTTCCTCTAAAAGTTGTTCTTAACCATTTTTTATTCACCTTGGCCAATTGATACCTTTCTAAAGCAGTTTTAAATAGTCTTACGAGAAAGCTCAAAAACATCAAGTTTGAGCTGCCCATTTTTATAGCGGTTAGAACTGGCATTGTAACCGCTGGATTATAGCCACGGTCAACCTCCATCATTATATAAAGAAGCCACTGACGTTTTCAGTAAGCCTTTGAAATAGAAATAATAGTCTCTTAATCCAGCGCGTGACATTTAGCTATTGAACTCAACTGTAGCTTTACAATCTCAGCATTTTCAAGCCGGGAAAAGACTTTTTTTTTTTTCTTTGACAGCGGTTTATGGGCAAGAAAAAACTTATCAATTACAAAAAGGGTTTTTCTTCCAGTCATTTTCCTATCAAAACCCAGCAAAGCCATTTTTTAAAAGTTTTTTAGCAGTCATTGATGTATTCTCATTATTCATCTAATTGCAATCAGAATTTTCTATATCAGTTCCCGCTGCCTCGAAAGCATGCAGTCTTTTTTTCATTGTCAATAATCCATATAGCTAGTCGTTCAGAAGTCTCAGAATTTGTAAAAAGAATAAAGGGTTATTGTCGTGATTTATTCTTGTCTTGTTTAGGTATTAAATGGGTTTAACCTCAATCAAGAATTATACTCTAATCTAGACTAGGTTCATCACAGTTGAAGATTATCCTAGACTGAATGATTGTTAATAACTTCGCTAATCTTAATTGTTTTTTTTTTCATTTGAGTCTGTAGAAAAAACTGCTCTCGTTGCCACAATGTCTATTTAATTAAATATTCCAGTGGTTTTTAAAGCTCTGAATACAGTTATCGCTGAACGAAAGCATTTTTACTTTGGGATAAATCTATGGCTAGAATTGGCGGGGTTGCTTTCGGATACCTTTTTGAGTTATTGCAATTTGACTTTGGACTCGCTTGCATCAACTCATATAGAGCCCCCTCAAGCTCTGGCCAGCTTCTCGGTGCAATTTGGGAGATAGCTAGTAATCTTTGGCAGTATTAAGCCAGTAATATTTTGCAGAAAAAATTGGGGGAATGCTAGGCAATGTGATCTCTTTCTTTTTTTTTTTTTTTTTTTTTTTGGATAGTTGTCTTCAAATCACTTTTGTAGTTCACCCCCCTCTTCAAATAATGATTTATCTTGTATTGAGCCCAAAGCTCTGATCGCTGACGATTAGGTAAAAAAAAAAAAAAATAGTTTGCTTATTAGCCGTTATATTAGAATTTGTACAAGGCATGAGTGTGTGGTCAACATCAACAAGAAATCTTTTCTGTTCAATACACAGTGCACTTTGGAATGGGAGAGGGCAGGGTGTGCTTAGTGACATTTTATACTGTAATTGCTATCTATATTACAAACAAGACATGAATATTCCTGGCATTAATCATTGTTTTAAAAAAAGATTTTTGAAAAAAATGTCTAATCAGAGCAGCAGCTAAGACTCTAAAAACAACAATAAGATAAAAAAAAAAAATCGTTCAAAATAACTGTACATGAAAAAAGAAAACTGTGGTGTTTTTTTTCATCTGAATTTTAAAATCAGGGTTCCTTGCAACGCTGATCAGTAAGTACAAGATGAAAATCTAACACATCCTGAGAAAGTACAAAGCATTACCGTCTAGTTTTTTTTTTTTTTTTTTTTTTTGTTTAAAGATTGAACTGCTACAGAATGAAAGCAAGACTTTGAGATTATGAAAATTATCTTCATCCCCGGGGACCTATGGGCCTAAGAGATGCCGTTTAACAGCAATGCAACGTTACTTGACAATTTATAGGGCATCTAAAATACTACTACTACTACTACTACTACTACTACTACTACTACTACTACTACTACTACTACTACTACTACTACTACTACTACTACTACTACCACAATCTCACACAACTTTAATGCCATCATTTCCGTCGGTTTCCAAAATGTCGCTCGAATCGTCACTACTTTATTTAGTAGAACGGCCCATAGCAAACGGCTCATAGCAGTATATATCTATATATATATATATATATATATACAGTGTCATTTTCATCCCACCGGGAACCTGCAGTAGTAGTAGTAGTAGTAGTAGTAGTAGTAGTAGTAGTAGTAGTAGTAGTAGTAGTAGTAGTAGTAGTAGTAGTAGTAGTAGTAGTAGTAGTAGTCAATTCCCGACCTTAAAAAATAAAAACAAACCTTGTACGCCGTGGTTTTCTTCAACGGGTTTTGTTTTTTGGAATAGCAAAATTGGCTCAAACCTTTTTAAGATTGGGTTGATCAGAGGGATTACAATTATCCGTGCTCACGGATTTCCTCTTGGTTCTTGCTCTAACGTTTTGTTTTGTTTTTTTTTGTTGCCGACTCTGGCTAGAACCCATGGACTGAAAATGAACCCCCCAAGCATTACCATATTCATACACCTTCAGAAGCGGGGAGGGGGGGAAGGTCTACTAGAAACCAACTTGTCTAAGACATGAGCTTTTTTTTTATTCTATTTTTAAATGAAGGGATTGAGGAAATTCCGAACATATTACTTTTAATTCTCTTCCCTTCTTTTTCAAAATATACATGTATAGGCTAATTCTCGTGGCACGGCTGTGCAGGTTTCTTGTCTCTCTTTTTTTTTTCACTCGAGGATCGTTTATGCCCAAGCTCGAGCCATTTTTTTTTGTTTCGCTCTGCAAAAGTTGACTCTGATCACCGCCCGCAACCACTGCATGGTTTCGACTTACGAAAAAAAAAAAAAAAAAAAAAAAAAAAAAAAAAAAAACCTATCATGGACTGGTCTGAGAGCTAGCTAGGTTTTTTCTTTCGCATCAACTAACTGGTACTTAAAATTCAATCTTTTTTTTTTTTTTGTTAAAAGGATGATGATAATCAAGGTGCTACATCAAGGACTTGCACCATCATCACCATCGCACCCTTGAGCAACCTGCATGTCTGCTAGGGTATCAAAAAAAAAATCAAACTCATTGAAAAAAGGCCGTCAAAAAATTTGACCCCTTTTCTCTTTTTTTCGTATTTTTCAACTTGAGCTATTTGCTACTGTAGTTATTTTATTTAGCAACTCAGTTGCTTAGTTTGCTTGAGCAACTCGAGTCTTCCATTCTGTAGTCCATCCTAGTCAATGTAAACATTACCCTTTCCTCTCTTTTCAAACGTGGTTGGTATTTTTTGATGTCACCAATTAATATCACAAAGTTCTTCATTGGTAACAAAAGTATATTCAATGGATGATGGTTGTTTGGTGGTTGCCCGAGCAGCTTCCTTGTGCTCTCTCCTCTCTTGGATTCTTCTTTAGGTTTGGATTTTTTTAGAGTCAGACTTACTGGTGGTTACAGCACCCTCACTACACACCTTGGTTTTTATTGCCAGGACACGGACTAAAAGCAAACTTGACATCAAGTTTTTATTATTGTTGTTAATGATATTAAACACAAATAAAAACAATATCTCCTTCCATGAAGAAGCAGTTAAAAGCCAATTTCTCATGTAGTATAAACAACCTTCGAGCTCGTTTATCATTTCGAGCAAGGGTAGGATGTTATTTATTTATTTTTTCATGTCACTTTTGCTACTTCTCATGAATAATGATAAGGCATCTTACACAAGTATTTGTCGGTGCCACGGTCTTTGCTTCTACGCCGAAAAAAAGTAATGAAGATGATTATCATCACTGCTGCCTTCTCCCCTATCATATTGTCAGGAGGTCATTACTGCTAAGCAAAAAGCAACAAACCACAAAACTTGAAAAGAACAAGAACATTTAATAAATAATAATACATGAAAATAACAATAAAAATCAAATACCAAATTAAAAAAGCAAAAAAAAAAAAAAAAAAAAAAAAAAAAAAAAAAAAAAAAAAAAAAAAAAAAAAAAAAAAAAAAAAAAAAAAAAAAAAAAAAAAAAAAAAAAAAAAAAAAAAAAAACATTGCAGCAACTCCGCTTGCTATCAGAAACCAAAGTGCCGGTCAAGCGCAGTATCAACCACAAGAGCATGGTTGTGGATATGGTCGGGTTTTGCGTTGTTGCGCTCAATTGTTGTCGAGGCCCGCGGAGACGTCAGCGGCGTCGCTGTCGTAGTGTTGCTTGTGAGCGACATTGATTTGGGGCTCGAGCGCACGCCAGCACGGGTTCCATTTCCATCGCTGCTGTTGATGCCATTTCCCGCGGACCGCGTTGGCGTCGTGGCCACGAGCTCGTCGCCGCTGCTGGCGTTCTCGACCGTCGCAAGCCCCGACCGCGGCCGCGCGCTGAGGCTTGTGTCCGAGACCGTCGCCGCCGTCTCAAGGTCCGGCAGCGGCGGCGGCATGCTGTCCATAACTTCGTGAAACGCCGAGGACGTGTTGGTTAGTGATAAATGTGGTCTGGTCATGCTCGAGGCCATCGACGCTGCGTAGGACGGCTGGTACGCCGAGACAGCAATGTCTTCGTCACGGATTCGAAAATCCTCGCCGGTGGCACCCATGAGCCCCGGGCAATTTGCCGCCAAGTCATTGGCGCCCACGGCGGACGCGCCATGCGTACTATCGCGATTACCGCCGCTGGAGCTTCCATTCTTCGACCGGTTCCGGCGCCGGCTCAGCCGGCTTACAAGCTGCTGCCCGCTCAGGCGTTTATTTTTGCGCGAGGGCGAGTTGGGTGCAGCGGCACCACTGCCGTTATGGTAGCTTGAAGAAATAGAGTTGATCCGTGGCGATCTGTAGTCTGTGGAACCCGCGATCATGCCTGGCGTATGTCCGGCTGTGTGGTTGCTGCCGTCCTGGTGGTGGAGATCAATGAGCCCGCACGAGATAACGCGGAGAAAAGTGGTCATTGGTAAGATCTTGTATATATATATATGTGTGTGTGTGTGTGACTGGGTTCAGAAGAAGAAGGAGAGGAATGGTATGCTATTGTGCAAGGTATCTGGCGCACGGATTGGAATTCGTCAAACGAGTGGACTAGCTGGAAAACAGATATCGGCGAAACGAAGGCAAGAAAAAAAGGGAGAAGGTAGAACAAAAGTTTTTTTTTTTATTTTTTTTTTTTATTGAATAATCACAAAAAGTAAAATCGGGAAATTAAATTGACCGAAAATCCCGACCAGAAAACAAAAAAAGAAAAACCAAAATTACCTTTAACGCATTACCTACAACCAAATCCTTCTCAAATTAAATAAAAGCCTTCGCGGTAAAAACTAATCCCTGGGAAAAACAAGAACCCGCTGACTGCGAAACAACATCGATGGTCTAAGGTTAGAAACATGTAATTATGAACAGAATTGGTATATTAATTAAAATAAATAAACGGCTAGTCCCAATAGTACCCGCCCTCGATGAACCGGATCATGTAGTCATCAACGTGCCCAACGTCATCCAAATCGTCCTCGTCGTATTCGGCTGTCTCCTCCGTTGCCGCCCGAACCAGACCGCTGCCGCCGCCTTGCTCCGGCTTGGGTGTTGCTGAAGCCGTCGGCGTCGTGGTCCGCGACTTTCTCTGTCGCTCGTCCTCAACAAAGTCCTCAGCGTCAATATTGTTCACTTCACGCATCGCCACTGCAGCCGCTGCCGCGTCATCAGCGTCTTCGGCCTGCGCAAGAGCCTTCTCGAGATTCTTGCCGCCAAGCTCGATGTTCTCTTCGCCAATCAAATCAGCACCCACGACCTCGTCGCCGAGCATGTCGCGCACTGACAGCTTGTTAAAGTAGTCCGTAGTAAACTCGCCCTCTTGAATAACCACGTTATCAAGGATCTGCTTTTGTTGCGCCTTCTTGAGAATGTTGCTCTCAATAGTGTACTCTGACACCAGCCGGTAGATATGAACATCACGCGTTTGGCCAATACGATGGCACCGGTCTTGGCACTGTTTGTCCATGGACGGGTTCCAGTCACTATCGTAGAAAATTACCGTATCGGCGCCGGTCAAATTGATTCCAAGACCACCAGATCGTGTAGACAAAATAAAAATCGGAATGCGCGTGTCCTGGTTAAACCGCTCCGTGAGAATCTGGCGCTGCTCAATTTTAGTGGCACCATCCAAACGGAGGTATCTGAGTCCGTGAAGGTTAAGGAACCGCTCAAGCACATCTAGCACTCGTGTCATCTGCGTGAAAATCAACGCCCGGTGCCCGCCCGCAATCAGCTCTTGCAGCAAAACAGCAAGTCGTTGCAGCTTTCCACAGTCATACTGGAGCAGTTTCTTGTCTGGGAAAGCGATTGAAAGCTTGACTTGAGAATGGTGAAACATGCTCTGAGACCGAAGCTCGCGCACGGCCTCAAGTCCAAGATCATCCACAGGGCCCAAAACTTGATGGGCCATATTCAAGCACACAGCCTTTGGCGTAACAAAAGAAAACTTTTCAATCATGTCTGACATGTACAACTCGCGCTCAGCATAATTGAGCTTCATTCGGCTCAGGATCTCACTATGGGTCCAGTCGTAGCCCTTGACCTTTTTATCGCGTGTTTCGTCCTTGACGATCATCAACTGATGGATCAGGTCTGGGCCATACACCGGCGTGCGCTCGCACTTGTTTTTGCTTTGATAGACCACCGTCTGTAGCTGGTTCAGTGCTGCCTCATTCTCAAGGTACGCCATGTACTCCGAGTGCCCATTGATTGTAGAAAAGTCGGGGTTGACGGCTCCCGATTTTGCGAGATTATCGCGCAATTCCTTCATCATCTGGCCAAGCACATTTTCCTCGCCCTCCTGGTGCTCATCGGCAATCCATTGTTTACAAGAAATCGCGCTACTCTGCGTCGAGGTAAAGTCGTTTTGAGTAAATTGCAGGTTCAAAAAATCAAGGTTTAGCCGATCAATAGGCTCGTCAAGTAGCAATTTGCTCACAACCCTGTCCTTTTCCTCATATTCCGTGGACACAGACTTTTCAATAGCAAGAGATGTCACAATAGGCCGGACCTCGAACAAGTCCGGGTGGTTGCAAACCTTGCGCAGTTGCATCAAACAGTTGATAATGCTTAAAAAGTTGCCTGATGCCAGTGTCTCACGGGTCTGTGCCCGCGACATAAAGTCGTCGTACAGGTAACGCTGACGCTTCGATAACTTGCAGTACACAATATGCTCGTACTTGGCAGGCATCTGCTTTTCGACGTCAGCTTTGAGCCGCCGCAGCAAGTACGGACGTAAAATAACGTGAAGTTTAGCGACAGTAGACTTAACCTCGTCGTCAACGTACTCGCCGCCCTCAACCATTTTTTCAACGGGCCGCGAAAACCATTCCTGAAAATTACGCAGATTGGCAAATCCCTCGGGCATGCTCTCAGACGCGCGCGAAGACGGCATCAAAAAATAAAGCAGCGACCAGAGCTCAACCAAGTTGTTTTGTAGCGGTGTGCCCGTAAGTAACAGCCGATGCTGCGTATTAAAGTTCAGCAATGACTGCCAGCGTTGCGATCGAAAGTTCTTGATGTTGTGGGCTTCGTCGAGAATCATGTAATGCCATTTTTTTCGCTTGAACGCGTTCTGGTCTTGTAGCACCAGCTGGTACGACGTGATACAGACATGCCATGTGTCTTCTTTGTTCCAGCCCCGGCGCTTCTCCTTCCGTTGCATCGGGTTGCCGTAGTATGTCAGTACCTTGAAACCAGGTGCAAAACGCTTGAACTCCATTTCCCAGTTCAACATGACACTTGTGGGCACAACAATCAAGTGGGGGCCCCAAACCTGTTTTTCACATGCAAGATAGCTGATCAGCGAGATAGTTTGAATTGTTTTGCTAGAGAAAAATGTTAGTGATAGTTCAAATAAAAATTTGTGCGATAATATACTTACCCCAAGCCCATCTCATCAGCAAGGATGCCATTTGTATTATTATTGTAGAGGCCAGCAAGCCAGTCCAAGCCAAAGTGCTGGTATTCGCGAAGTGTACCTCGAAGCAGAAACGGCACGGGTGTCTTGACAGCAATGGCCTTGTTTTCTTCAATTGCATCAACCACAGCTTCAGATGACAGAGATTCAGATTCCCCTTTCACCGCTTCAACTGTCTTTTTGGGTGTTTCCTCAATGTCTTCGAGTTCAACATCCTTGTCGTTTTCTTCATCATCGGGCAAATCAGCGGACGTCGTAGTGCCAAAAAGAGCGAATAGACCGGGGCCGTCTTCAACCTCTTCTTCGTCATCAGAGTCAAATTCCGACTCGTCTTCTTCGCTATCCATGACTGTGCTGTGATCTGATTCTTCGTCTTCATCATCTTCGTCTTTTTCATTATTGTCATCGCTGTCGCTAGAGTTCTGCCACTTCATTTCAATATCTGGTAATGCCGAGTATTTTTTACGTAGCTCTTCTACTGACAACTTGCTGTCATCTTCGACAGGCTCTGCCTCGCTTTCAGAATCATTGCTATGGACTGACCGTTGATCAGACATGTCGACATCGCTCGTAGCATCATCAGTTTCCACCTGGTCGTGCTCGTTTGTCGTAACCCGCGCTTCTAAAAGCTGTGCAGAGTGTTCTAAAATCATGTCTAGTTGCTCCTTGCCGGCCTGACGCTGTCTGTCTTCCAGTTTCTTGGCATTGCGCTGCTGAACAACCTTTTCGGCGAGCTTCCATCGTTTCATAACTTCTAGTGCAGTCTTACGAGCTAGCTGCTTAATACGCTGAGTTTCACGTTTTCGCTCCTTCTCTTCGGCGCCGGACAGTCGCTTAAAATATAAATCAATCATGCCCCCAATCTTTTTAGATCGTGACAGATGCGCCCGCCGCTCATCAGCCATGAGCTTGGCAAAAAACGTTGATTGCGACAGCAGGTGGTCTCTATGCGTGGGGACTTTCGCCGGGTCAGCAAAGCCCTTTTTGAGTTCTGCCGAAGTAACGCCATCATAGAGATCATACACACCCGAGTCTTTAAGCTTCTGAATCTTCTTCCGCAGCTCGACCTGGTCACTGACATATTTGTCTCGATCTGACTCGGTAACATAATCGTCTAAAGCAACAAAAGAATCTAAAAGGTTATCAAGCGAGCCATATAGTTGTCCAGTAACGTGTGCCGGATGCGTAATAGTAGGCTCGGGATCAGAGAATTTGAGTTTCAGCTTTGGCACGGGTCCCGTAAAAGTAAATTCCTTTGTTTCGTCATCGAATCCTTTTTCATCGTAGATTTCTTCTTCTTTTATCTCCTCTTCTTCCTCATCGCCCACCCCGTAGCGCTTCGAATTGCGCTTTAGCGGCAGAGTCTTGCCGCCTGTTTGGTTCCCGCGAGTCGATTTTCGCTTTAATTTGTCATGTCGCTGCTTTGAAGTCGTACGGGGACGCGGTTCGGGTGTCGGGGTCTTGTGAGTCTTATTGTACTTTGATTTAGTAGTTGGCGCATCAGTGGTGCTAGAGCCGGCAGGGGCTGTGGCCATTTTTGATGCTGTCGCGCTTGGCGCCGGCGACTGCGAAGGTGAAGGAGTGTCTATATGCAATGCTACTTTTTGCAAATTGATCTGTCGTCGTGTCGAGCGGACCCTGCCGCCTTTACCGTTGGTCGAGACCTTGGACCAGAGATCGTAGGGGATCTTGTACTCGTTGAATACGTTGCTGTGATCATTGCGTGCTTGTTGAATATCATAGCCAATGAGAGAGACAAATTTTTCTAAGTGGAACAACAGTCGAACATTATCGTCGCTTCTCTCAAAAATTTTTGTCAGCTGCTCACGTCGTTGTTCAATTGCCTCGCTTCGCAGTTGCTCAAGCGTCTTGGGTTCGCTAAGCCTATTTTTGCTGTCTAACTGACTGTTCTCCCGCAGCTTTGCATCGTCTGGTGCGTCATTTTCATTGAAATTCGAGCTATTGTGTTGCTTTTCTTTACTAGATCGCGTCGGGTTGGGGTCCTGTTGCCGCGAAACGAGACCGGAATGAGAATAATTCACGTTGGTCACTGCGCGTCTAGATCGTCGTAACGGAGGGGGTGGAGGATCAATCTTTCTCTTTTTTGCAATTGCATCGTTTATGACTTCAGCTAAATTATCTGAAGTAAAGAAAGTAAAAATTTGAAAATAAAAATAAAATAAAAAAAAAAGGGGAGAAATGGAAAATTGCGACGCGTTAGAAATGAACATAAAAACACGATTAATAGAAATAATACGTACCTCGCTTAGTGGGGGAGTCGGGGGTCTCTTCACTGTGATCTGATGAGACACCAACTGAATTGGCTGGCTCAGCAGTGCCATTGCTGTTGCTTCGTTTTTTTGAACGAGACGCCGTTGGCATTGTCGTGGATATCGCGACTTGCGGTGGTTTGGAAGCTGCGCGCTGGTCGGCGGTCTGGCTGGTGATTTAAGGTGTTGATTGAAATATTAAAGCCGTTGGGAAAAACGGTGCGCAGAAATAGCGTTGTTTGGATGCGTTGCGCTGGGCGGATAAAATCTAAAATAATATCAATAAAAAGCAAAAAGTCTGGCAAACATGTGTGTAAAATTACGAGGGGTTTTCGAACCTGTACGTGGAGATATCGCCGTTTTGCCTCAACGTGAGAGTAGTCGCCAAAAAAAAAGCAGAGTGAAGAGATGGTAGTGTTTAGAAGGAGAAGGGAAAGAAAATTTGAGCAGAGAAAAGAGGCAAAACAAAGTCAGTTTTAAAAGAAAAACCTGTCACTACCACCACTTTTTCATAAAATTTTGGCTGAGAAAAAAAAAAAGCTAATGATGACAACTTATTAGATCAGCACTCGTCAGTACTTACTATCTTTTTATAGTTGCCATGACAACAATTCATACTTTCCCTTTTCAACCAACCACAACGCGCAGAATTCCAACCCTCCAAAAACTTTTTCTCCAAACTTCCCATCAACGTCGTCGTCCTCTCCTCTTCCTCTTCCTCTCTTCAGACACCAGTACCTCCGTCTCTTCACCTCATATATCACAGCACAATGCTCTCGAGAACGCTTTTGTCCACTAGATTTCAAGTTACTAGATTGACACTGACTCCGGTGTCGATAATTGCCCGTCACGCTTCATCAAAGCCTAACCCGGACCCTTTGGTATGATCCTGCAATATCCGCCTACCCAAGATCTTACTGCTAACATATCTATTCCAGCTTGGTAACTACCCCGAGGTCCCTTTCGAATACTACCAGCACCGCAACCCATACAAGAAGTACGATGACCAGCAATTAAGACGTAACTTTAACGAACCAGTAAGTTGAAAAGACCCGCGCAACCTTGAAGATACCTGTTCATATTGAACACTCTACTGACTGTTTCTTTTCCAGCTTCATCAAAATTACGACTACATTGATCTTTGGTCTCCAGACAGATTCGACGTTTACCCCAACTCTCTCGCTATTCGCAACAATCTCATTTTCATCGCTCTCATCTCCGGCTTTTCGTTTACCTGCTGGTACTTTTTCTACCCCGAGCGTGTCGCTGCTCCCAGATCCTACCCCCACGGAGGTCTCTACAAGGCTTTGGGTGGTACTGAGGAGGATAAGGAGGTCTTCCAGGTAAGTTGCATAATTTTCAATTTTTGCTAGAATGCTTATTGTTATTAACACACTTTTTTTTTCAGGCTCGCGTCGACGAAGGTAATTAAACGGTATTTAAATATAATATTATTTCTTTAAAATAAAGCATTTTAGAAAACTTTTCACGAAACTTGTTCGTATGGTAATAGCAACAACAAATAAAAACACATCATATACAAGCAAACCAGAAAAAAAAAATACAATCACAAGATAGAAGAAAAAAAAAAATCAAGCTTTTGAAAAAAAAAAATGAAAATCACAATCCTCGGTTACTAAATTACTGAGCATAAACACCGTGATAGCCTCTTCCGTCGGCTTCGACGCGATCAAGACGGCCCTCTCTGGCAGCCATATATAGCTCGTTGAGTCTCTCAACGGGAATAGGCTCAGAGGGATCCTGGCCGTGTACAATTTGCGCCGCACCAGTCTGGGGAGGGATACCACTGGGGATCAAGTCGCCGTTAGCTCCAATAGAAGAGTGAATGTGAGCAGCTTGGGGGTTGACAGGGCCAAAAGGACCAAACGACGCCTGGGGAGGCACAGCCATCTGAGGGAAAGCATTAGAAGGTGGGGTAGGGCGATAAGGAGTATTAGGAGAACCATTCGTGTTTTGAGAGCGGCCCCAAGAGAGTCGGACCCTGGAGTTGCCAATTGGATAGCCCTGCATTTGAGTGATAGCAGCCTCGGCAGATTGACGCGATACAAACTGAACAAAACCACAGCCCTTTCCAGGCGGGATCTTGACATAAATGATTGCGCCAAAAGATGTAAAGTAGCTGCGAAGCTCATCAGGAGTGACAAGATTAGAGAGACCTCCAACAAAAACTGTTGTATTGAAGGGGTCGGTGAACTGATTGAGGCTGGCAGAAGGATTGTAGTAGCCTGGAGATTGAACGCCGACATTTAAGTTACCAGGAGATTGATTGAGAAAATTGGCATTGCCCTGAGCATTATTGCCATTGACC
Organism: Geotrichum phurueaensis; assembly: GCA_030558065.1. Classification (NCBI taxonomy): domain Eukaryota; kingdom Fungi; phylum Ascomycota; class Dipodascomycetes; order Dipodascales; family Dipodascaceae; genus Geotrichum; species Geotrichum phurueaensis. The sequence goes on from JAJMRT010000016.1 coordinate 70,411, forward strand.
ACACCGCCCACCGACTTGTTTTTAGGAGTAGCGGTCGAGATTCTCATCGGACGACTACCAGCAAAAAACCCTTGCATCTCAGTAAGTGCGCGCTGGCGCTCAGTCTCGTCACCAAAGCGGACAAAACCGTAGCCTCTAGATGTGTTGGTAACAGCGTCGGTCATAACCTTGGCGGACTTGCACGAGGGGTAGCGTGTCTGAAAAAGCTGATAAAGTTCAATCTCGGTTACTTCAGGAGACAGATCGCCAACAAAAATGGAAAATTCAGGGCCTCTGTCATCGCGCTTGTCCTGAAGACCACCACCAGAAGCCCAGTTAAGCTTAAAAACGCGTTGAGTGTTGGGGATGGGTTGACCATTAAGTGTTAGGGCTTTAGCCGCAGCTGCAGAACTGGAAAATTCGACAAAGCAGTAGCCGGAGGGCGAGCCTGAAAACTTGTCGCGAATAAGCTTGACACTGACATTTTCGCCGTAAAGACTCCAAATCTTTTTTATAGCAAGCTCATCGAGCCAGGGCTCGAGCTCGCCCATCCAAATAGTCTTTGAGTCAGCCCCAGAGTCGGCGGGTACAATAGAGGCAATTTGATCTGCGGGGGGGATGGACTGTGCGGCGCTTTTGATAGCGGCATAATCATAAGCGTAGGACATGGTGCAAAAGAAACAAATGAAAAACGACGAACAAATAAATAGATATTTACAAAAAAGACACCGAACTGTAGATGAATATGACTAGGATAAATAAATAAACGGGCGATTGGTTCTTATTGAAGATTCATATAGCTGCTGCTGATTCAAAGAGATACCCGAGAGAAACCGAACTGAAAAAACAAACACGAAACACACACAAAAAAAACAAAAGAAAACAAAAAAAAAGGACGACGTAAAAAACAAGAGACGAACAAAAAAACGGCAGAGATCAAATTAGCATGGACTAGTTGGTGTTAACGAAGAAGATAGAAGCGGGAGAGGAGGCGGGAGAGAAAAGAAGAGAAAAAATTTCCAGAACAGAATTGCGTCTTGGGACTTAGCAAGTCTCTACAGTTTATTTCTTTTTTTAAAAAAGCATGTGTATATTTGAGCCCTGCGCACATTGTCTCCCGTCCAAAAAATATGTTCTCGTGAAAATCACGAGACCCTGTAATGCCCTTACCCAGTCCCGATTGGGCTGGGTCACGTTCCATGGTCATGTGGTTCCCTGTGCAATTTTTCCGTTTTTGTCTGCACGTCAAAGGCCTGTCTGTGAAACTTCAAAGGGCTGAAAGGGCATCCTGAACCCTCAATCTCATTATCTCTTCCTCCTGGTTTTCTCTAGATCTCAAGTCTCCAGATGAAATCATACTGCCCTCTTTAGGCCCTCCTTGTAGTAGTAGTGGTAGTTATATTTTTTATTTTTTTTTGTTCTTTTCCTCATAGACATACACGCCACTTCGACACATCCATGGATCCTCTCAACGCGAACGCCCCAGCCGATCAGACTGGCCAACTGCCAAAGCTTAACAATACAAGCAATGTCAGCTCACTGATACCTCCACAACAGCACCAGCCCGCCGCTAGCGAGACTGCCCAGCGACGCTCTCTGCCGTCTCTATTTGCTCAGAACGGTACCGCTACCGCGAGATCAAACTCTCTATTTGCACCGTCCAGTACTGCTTCGCCGCTACCGCGCATTCGCTCGACAACCAATTTTGCCCACAACAGAATGAACTCGTCACCATCACTCTTCCGCACTCAATCGTCGTCTGACATTGGAAATGGTACTATTAAACGCAAGTATTCCAGTCTTTTTGAAGACACATCCGCAAAACAGGCTGCTTTTCAAGACCAAAAAAAGCAACGGCTTATGACAATAAAGAACTCACCCGCTCACCTTCCTACGCTCATCTCGAAAACGTTTTTTATGGAGACAATTCTCCCGACTCTACCTGCAAGCGCGCGCGATTATGCGGAGGGGATTATTCTGAACTTATCGAAGCGCATGGCAGCTCTGCGGCTCCAGGTGTCTACGTTTGAGCAACACTCGTTTCAAATAAATAAACAGTATACGCAGCTTTCGCAAACGCCCAATCTCTCGGACTCTGACAAATTGCGGCTTGAGTCCGTTAGCAGAAGTGCTAGCGTTCTTCAGATCAAACGCTCTATTACGCTCAGCAATCTAGGGTCTTGCATCAAGTTCCTCAACAGCTTATACAATTGCGAAGTCAAAGACTACGCGGCGTTTCGCTTTATGGTTGATCAGTCCTGTATAGAGGCAGACACTCTCATTCAGCGCGCTCTGGAAAAGCTCTCGCTTTCAAACTCAATCTCTTCTGTCAGCCAGCCGGGTATTTCGTCTGTACCCGGAACTAAATCGCTCTTTTCATCTGAATACTCCGCTATCTCTGAAGAAGGTTTTGGTCCGGGAATCTGCAGTTTGGATCGAAAGAAGATTGAAAAGCTTCTGGATAACATTGGCAACGACGTTGAAATTAAACCTGAAGACCGCACGGGCACTCCCGATGAAATGAAAGTTGTGCTTCTTGAACACCAAAAGGTGGGTCTAGCCTGGCTGCAAAAAATGGAGGCGGGAATTAGCAAAGGTGGAATTTTAGCTGACGATATGGGTTTAGGAAAAACCATTCAAACTCTTTCACTGTTAGTGGCCAACAAATCTACCGATCTTCAGTGTAAAACGACCCTTATTGTTGCACCGGTGTCTTTACTAAAGCAATGGGAGCGTGAGATTATGTCGCGTATCAAGCAGGAAAACCAGTTGTCGGTATATCTCTATCACGGTACAAGCAGAAAAATTGGCTCTTTTGATGAGTTTAAAGATTTTGATGTTGTTCTCACTACTTATGGGCTTCTGTCACGAGAATACAAGGAACACTTTGGTGTGCACGATAACAAGTCAAAGACATCGCTGCGCACTACAGGAAACTCGCCGTTTTACCAAAATAGCGCAAAATGGTATAGAATTGTGTTGGATGAAGCGCAATATATTAAAAACAAATCAACTCTGACGTCTAAAGCATGTGCTGCACTAGATGGCAGGTATCGCTGGTGTTTGACTGGCACTCCGATGCAGAATAGTGTGTTTGATTTGTTTAGTCTACTGCGGTTCTTACGAATCAAACCATTTGATGAGGAACAACTGTTCAACCGCGAGATTGGATACCCAATTCAGCGCATTGCCGATAAAAAGGCGCTTAAAAAGCTTCAAGCTCTACTTAAGGCGATCCTATTGCGTCGTACTAAGACTTCACAGATTGATGGTAAACCTATTTTGCAGCTGCCGCCGCGGACCGTTTTAGTAGAAGATGGTTTAATGGATCATGATGAACTAGAATTCTACGGGGCATTAGAAAAGGGCGCAAAGGAACAAATGAACGAGTATATTTTGCAGGGCTCTGTTTCTAAAAACTACAGTAATATTTTGGTTCTGCTGCTCCGACTTCGGCAGGCCTGTTGTCACCCTAAACTCATTGAGCGCGCGCACAAACTCAAAACCAACAAAACTATATCAGCGCGCTCAAATCGGGCGGCCATCGCGCTTTGCCGCAAATTCTCGCCCGAAACTGTCGCAAACTTGGAGTCCAAGACCAATTATACCTGTCCAATTTGTATGGACGCGATAGATCCTGTTAACTTAGTTTTATTCTACCCCTGTGGCGACTATATCTGTACCGAATGCTGCGAGGAATTTTTTGAATCTGGCGACGATGAAAGTACCAAAAAATGTCCTACATGCACGCAGCCGGTTTCAGAAAAGGAGCTTATTGACTATCTGGTATTTGATCTTATCCACATTGAAAAGTGCACCGACCAGGAGATCATGGTAAATCGAAGTCAACTTATCAAGTCGGGAAACACCAGCAGGGCTAACCTGATTAGCGAGCTTGACCGGCCCAAGTACAAGCTTGGTACGGAAGTTGCTTCAGTGACACCAGCCGCGTCAAACCTCGCCATAAACAGCTCGCTTGTTTCGACAACTAACAAGTATTTTGCCCAGGAGGTTAACAACCATAAATTCACCAGCTCCTCAGACCTCAGCGATCTCTTCCCAAATGGCTGGGTTAGCTCTTCCAAAATCAATAAATGTTTGGAAATCATTAACAATGTGAGCGAGCAGTTCCCCGGTGAGAAGGTTATTGTCTTTTCTCAGTTTACTTCGTTACTTGATTTTATCGAGATTGCGCTGCAACAGCAGCACGGCCAATATCTTCGTTACGACGGCTCAATGAGCGCAAACAGCCGCAATCAATGCGTGATTGACTTTTTTGACAAACCCGACGTGCCGGTGCTCCTGATTAGTTTGAAGGCTGGAAATGTCGGTCTTACGCTGACCTGTGCGTCGCACATTGTCATTATGGACCCATTCTGGAATCCCTTTGTTGAAGAGCAGGCTATGGACCGTGCGCACAGAATTGGCCAGATTCGGCCGGTTTTTGTGCATCGCCTTGTGATTAAAGACACAGTGGAGGACCGTATTCTGGAACTACAAGAGAAGAAGAAAAAAGTGATTGAAGGGGCTCTTGATGAAACTGGACTCAAGTCTATTGGCAAGCTGGACCAGAAGGAGCTCAAGTTTTTGTTTGGTCTGCCAACTTGATTTGGATTATAATGATTATTAGTGCGTTTTTTTTTTGTTTTGTTTTTTGTTATTGTTGTTGTTGTTTAATTTTATGTGTGTAAATCTATGAGTTTAATGTTTATGAGAGTTTAATACCCCATGTGAATTTAATTACGGGGCTCTGGTTATCCTATGACCTGTCTGGATTAGTGGCCTGTAGGTGTGCTGTAATCAGTTATCATTTGTGACATCAGACTTGATATCACTGACTAAGCTATTTTGCACCTCCAATAGAAAATTTTAGAATTCCAACTCTACACACACACACACACATTCCATCCCAAGTCTAGAGATCGACCATAACAACAAGGACAAATATAGAAACAATGGTTTGGCCATTCAGCTCAGCAGAGAAACATGAAGTACAAGAAACTGCAGCAAGACCCTTAGCCGACACTCCCGCTGAGGCGCTTGAGTCCGTCAACCCAGAACTCGAAACCTTTTACCGCCAGGCGCTGCCGATCCGGCCCATCTCGCTGGCGCCAGCGGAGCTCAAGGAGCGGGTCGAGAAGGAGCAGCAAGCGAAAAGTGAAAGCATGAAATCAACGCTGGTGGCATTTGAGGATACCGACGCCAACGCGCAGCGCCGCCGGTTCCGCGACTCGGGCGGCCACTACATTCAAACGCTGTGGGAAGCGACGCAGGAGAACTGCGCCATTCTTGGTGCCCGCTACGGCGAATGCCAGCGCTACGGCCCCGCGTGGCGCATGACGATGAACTGCCAAAAGGAGGCCGAGGCGCACCGCCATTGCTTGGGTCTGCAGCGCAACGGCATGCGCAGCATGGGCTTTGATCAGGCGCTCGACTCGAAACAACGCAATGCCATAAAGTACAAGATGGACGATCTCTATTCACTGCATTTTCCCGATGGCCAGGTTACGGAAGCAAAGAAAAAGGCGTTTCTTGCTGATGTTGATGCCGCGCGGATGGACATGTCTAAGAACCTTTACCGCGTCACGAACTAATGGCCGAGGCAGTGTATGTAGCGTCTGCTTTTGATCTTTTTGTTATTATTATTGTTATTTTTGCTACTAAGCTGGAGCCCAACTGGGAAGAGTCATGGATGATTTTTTTTTTTCTTGGCTACTGGCTAAGCTTCTTTTTTTTTTTTTTTTTTGTATATATTTTTTGTTTCAATGTAGTTAATAACTGGACATGTACGTTCTTCTTTTTCTTTTTTTTTTTTGTTGCTCATCTAGGCCCATTATAAGTGTCTACTGATTTATAACTGGTATTGCGATGAAGTGATGTCATGGCAGGCTAACCGCAGTCCGAACCATTGGTATATGTCCAGAGACTCAAAAAGCACTTAGAAATTACATTTGATATAGCTATAATTGGACTAGCAAACCGTTTTATGATACGATAAAATATTTTCTTGTTCCTAACTTTCTGCCCATTATTTTTTTGTCGCTAAAAGAGATCATTGTGTCAATCCTGAGAATAATGGAGAGAAGGTTTTTGAATATCAAAAGGGTGTAGGGATTTTTACAAAACAATGGTAACTAAGTACAAATTTCTTTTCTGATTACATTCAAAATAAATGAATGAAAAAATACGGTCTTTAAGTCTGAGACCCTGGTTACAGATGTGATGCGCGGAGTGGTTAATACCAAAACCCGCTGGTGGTTTTGAATAACTGTTGCAAATGAGTTCCAAAAACACATTGTCATTTGACATCAAACAGATTTAATTAACCATTGTAATAATTTACAGCTGCCATTCATTTGAATTTTCTTTTTTGTCGGTTTTTTGACAATGAGTATTGACTAAAGTAATGTATAGAATGATTTAAAGTGACGAGAATTAACAACCTAAAAGGTCCACGCTTTTTATTTTTTTTGGTTGTTCCATTTTGGGAGTCTGTGCGCCACAAGCTAAACCTCCCATTAATTAAAAAAAAAAAAAATTTGAAAAAATTGAAAAGGATTTTTGAATAAAAATTAGATAAAAAAAAATTAAATGAAAAAAAAAGAGAACCTTCTGGTTTTTGACTAGTCAGTAAGGTCAAAAATTGACTTCAGTTTTGTCAAAAAAAAAAAAAAAAAAAAAAAAGAAGAAGAAGAAGAGAGGTAACGCTTTTTTATTATTTGCCGTATGAATTTCCAGCCACATTACCCGTTTTTTTTTTTTTTTCCATCTACTATCACCATTGAAACAATAAGTTTTCCCTGTCAATATCTCTAATACAACTTTGCAAGTTGAGTTTAAAAAAAAATATTGGCTTTTTCTAGGCAAACTTGGCAGGGTGTCAACGTCGCTGGAAAGAAAATGTCAAATGTACGGCTTTGCAATATTTGTGTAAGGTTTACGAGAGAACAAAAAAACCCACATGCGGGCAAACAACTCCAAAGGTACTCATAACCACTTGGGCGTCCCAATCAATTCCACTTTCCTGAGCCTACTGGACTCCTAATGACTGACAATCTGTAAAATTTTTTGTCAGTTAAAGGATTCTATTTAAACACCCTGAAAAGATCTTTATTGTCTTTCTTTTTTTCATCAACAAGCAATAGCTTCTTCTTTCAATAGACATCTTCCACTACACTTAATTCATAATGGTCAATACTTACCCAGAATGGGATCCCTCCGTCATTACGGTCGACAACGATACCGTCACTGACGCCTGGAAAGTCTGCATTATTGATGGCATCTTCCAAGGCGAAAACGAGTACAACGGCTCGCTTGGCGCACGTATCTCTTCTATTTTTGTTATTTTCTTCATCTCCACCTTCTTGACTCTCTTCCCGCTGTTGGCCCAGCGCTTACCACGCTTGCGAATTCCGCTTTACGTCTACCTCTTTGCCCGCTACTTTGGTGTTGGTGTTATTGTGGCCACTGCTTTTATTCATCTCTTGGACCCTGCCTACGATACCCTTGGCGGTAGAACGTGCGTGGGCCGCACTGGCAACTGGGCGCTCTACTCGTGGGTGCCCGGTATTATTCTCGTATCAATTTTTGCTGTCTTCCTTCTTGACGTTATTATGCAAGTTATTGTTGAGCGAAAGTTTGGAGTTCACCACGATCACAGCGCTGGCAACAAAGAAATTGAAACAGCCATTATCCGTAACCATGCCAACACTGGCAACATCGTTGATGTTGAAAATACCTCAGAGTCTAGCATCCACAAAGAAAAGGACTTGGTTATGACGGAGCATGTCATGTCCGAGGCAGAAATTGAACATGCCTGGCGCCAGGAGTTTGGCGCATTCTTGTTGCTTGAATTTGGTGTTATTTTCCACTCAGTCTTGATTGGTTTGAACCTTGGTGCTGTGGGTGACGAGTTTAAAACGCTTTATATTGTACTTGTGTTTCATCAGTCTTTTGAGGGTCTCGGAATTGGCGCTCGATTGTCTGCTATCCCCTGGCCCGCTTCCAAGCCCACCTGGATCCCGTGGGCCTGTTGCTTGGTTTACGGCCTTGTTACGCCTATTAGTATTGCCATTGGCCTCGGCGTCCGCACCACCTACATGTCCGAGTCCTACAACGCCAACATTGTCCAGGGCATTCTTAACGCCATCTCCTCGGGCCTGCTCATCTACAACGGTCTCGTTGAACTACTTGCCCGCGACTTTATTTTTGATCATAACCGCACCAAGGATCTTGGAAAGCTCACCTTCAACCTTGGTTGTGTAATTCTCGGAGCTGGTATTATGGCACTTATTGGCAAGTGGGCTTAAACAACAGTTTCTAATTTTTTTTTGTTGTTTAAATTTTCTTCTTTTTTCTTTTCCTTTTTTTTTTCTTTTGTCCTCGATCTATAGTTGACATCGAAAATCATGTATTAATAAATAGCAGTAATAGTATAAATAAAAAATGAGTTAATAAATAACAGTAATAGTATAAATAAAAAATAAGTAAATAAATAGCAGTAACAGTATAAATAAAAAATTAAGCGTACTTTTTTTAATTACCCTTCAAGGTTGGCATATTTTGTGGGTCCTTACAAGTCCATGTAACCGCGCCGAGACTTGGCGTTGATATTGCGTTTGAGCGCCTCAGAGGCAGCGTAGTATCCCGTTGGCTGGGGCTGAGTTGCAGCCCAGTTGGGGCCCTGCAGAATAGTATAACTCCATGAGGGCGTCACAGTGGTGACGACAATAGGCTTGCTTTTGTAGTCAGTAAAGTACGAGACCGAAGATGTCGGCAGGCGGCGTGTGGCCTTGAGCGAGTGTGTGACCTTGGTGGGCGGCTGCATCTGCATAGGCGCATAGCGCGTGCGGCCCGTCTGCGCTGTGTAGGAGACCTGCGCTTTGGTGAGTGCGCCAGAGTCGGCGTTGGCGTCGGTACCTGCCACATCGACCTGCGAGTCCGGAGGCGAAGTGTCGCCGCCATCAGTTGCCTGTAGTGTACCCGTCATGCCCGTCAACGATACGCGCGGCGAGTAGTGAATAGAGAAGCCACCAGCGGAAGCAACGCTGTAAAACTGGAAAAAGTAAGGACCATTGCTGCCGAGACTTAGATAGGGCACAAGATTAACGTCAACAGACGTTTGCGACGCTGTGGGCGTAAAGGTAAAAACAGTAGCAAGACAATTAATGTCGGAATTGGAGCCCGTGCAGAGAAGCACTTTGGTGCTCGAGATTTCACTAAACTTGGGTGTTTCACCATCATCTTCAAATGGAATTGATATGGCCGTGGACGACGATGCAGAGAGGGTCGAACCGAGGCTGGAAAGAGAAAAGTCGGCAACTGCAAGCGATAGCAGAGATAGCAGTAAAAAGAGAAGAGCTAGCATTGTAGCTATTAAATTGTAGAGGCAGTTAAATGGGGTCAGTGGCGCAAGGGCTATCTCAATATACTGGTGATGGGCAGGAAGAAGGAATGTTGACCAAAGACTGTAAACAAAAAGGTTTGCTTAGAAAGGCATGGCAGAACTATATACAAGGCATATTAAAATATGCCTTTTTTGGGCACTTGTTTCTATTTTGGCGCAATAGAAGCTAGGGCATTAAAGTTTTCGTTAAGCTTATTATTGTTGTTGGTGTCGCCATGAAATTTTGTGTGCACTGGCGGGTAAGTGGACGCTAAAAAAAAAATAGCCTTTAATTTAAAATGATTATACCAGCAGGTAAAAAAACATTTTGAAAAGATAATCTGACTAGAAAGAGTTATCTTCGAGTTACGAGAGAAAGGTGCTAGAAGAGCATTACTTTGGACCCTGAAGCCTGCCAATGCTCGTACTGACAGGCAACCCCCGCAACTTCAGTGCTGCTGGTGTTCATTCGGCAGCCTAATTAGGCTATCCACAGCCTTGTTCAAAAACTATTGTTAGACAATGCTGACTATTAATATGTCATTTATTGGTCAGCTTTATGTAATTTGTTTAATACTACTTATGTAATGATTATAGCTTTTTATTGTTGTCTTTTTTCAGCACCACCAGCTTTAGTTTCCTATTTGTTTGTGTTTGATTTTTTTTTTTTTTTTTTCGCACACATTGTCACTTTCGCTTGCACACTGAACGGCCTATAGACTTTTTTTATTTTTGTTTTTTTTTTTCACTTTTTTCCAAACCTGAAAATTTTCCTCTCTTCTCTTTTCCTTTCTCTCATCCATCCCTAGGTATCGCCGCCATCACAACTCCACATCCCCTCCATTTGTCGTCGCCATGTCCGCTCTTCGTCTGTCAGCCCGTGCTCTCAATCCCTTGAGGTATGTTGTTGTTTTTTTCGTTTTCTTTATTCGCAAACCTTTTCATTTGCTAACCATTTTCATTTCTTTGTAGAAGATCCATCATCCGCACATCTCAAATCGCCCGACGATTCAACTCTACTGAGGCCGCTGCTGCCCCCGTTGACCCCAAGATTGGCGCCATTGTCGATGACATTTCCAAGCTTACTCTCTTAGAAACCGCTGCTTTGGTCAAGGAGCTCAAGACCAGATTGGACATTCCCGACATCTCCTTCCCTGCTGCCGGTGCTGCTGCTGCCCCTGCTGCTGCCGCTGAGGAGGCTCCTGTTGAGGAGGCTCCCAAGGAGAAGACCATCTTTACCCTGAAGCTTGAGTCTTTTGACGCTAAGAGCAAACCCAAGATTATCAAGGAAGTCAAGAACCTTCTCGGATTGAGTTTAGTCGAGTCTAAGAAGTTCGTTGAGGCTGCTCCCAAGGTGCTCAAGGAGGGTGTTACCAAGGAGGATGCCGAGAAGATCAAGGAGGCCATTGAGGCTGTCGGTGGTAAGATTGCTTTGGAGTAAATGCTCTCGTTTTTTTCATGAACGTTTCTCCTGCTGCTGCTACCGCGACTTTAGCTGCAATCTAAACCCTTGTGTGTATATGTTTCCTCTCCTTCCTCTTTGATTATTTTTTTATTAGTGTATTTTTTTTCATGCCCCCCATCTCTTCCTCTGTCATCATCCTACACGTTTGTATATTTTAAAAGTACATAACTGTAAAGAAAATGTAAATAATTCTGACTGACATGAAAGCCCTAGTAAGTAGTGCGAAAAGTAGTAGATGTAGCGAATAGGTAAAGCCAGAAAACCAGAACCAGCCAATCAGCGGTAGTGCTTTTGATCTCGGCTGGACGAGTGGTAGGCAACAGATCCCAAAGGCTTAAAGTAGATTTGCTATAATGCGGTTGGCGGACCAATGTCGCCGTCAAGAGTTATAAGGGATATATACTAGCGTGAATACAAATGCAATCATATTTTATATAAGAGTTGAGTAGTAGTCATGTCTTTCAGACTTTAGTAAAAGCATTGAATGCTTGTTGTTGTGATTCCCAGTGAGTAAACATTGTGTAGGTATCGCTGGGTTTTTAAAAGAGAGGTAAATTGGGGTCATATAGTTCTAAGTTTAGTAACTGGTACGAAATTCATTGGACTTGAGTATAAAGCAAAATTTACAAAGCTATAAGTTTCATAGACTAAAACACAAGGCTTTTGGTCAAACTACCGTAACTATCCGCAATATTTTGTCAACAAGGTAAGCCTCCAACTAGTCACTACCAGAATGCTAAAAGCCTTTAATAAATAGTATAGTTAAAAATTAATAGACTAACCCGCCATTTAATATTAACACTAGTAAATTATCTGACAAGTTGATCTGTTGCGGTGCACAGCTACGAAAAGTTTTAGTGATGCAAATAAGCATTGGGCTGACCATTTGGGAATTAGTCTCACGACCTTGCCACGAAGCAGCTCTACACGCGTAACACCAAATATTCTATATAAATGCGACCAAGGCTTGTCATCGCCAGCACTGCCATTTTTTTTTTTTTTTATAAATGCCGGCATTGGATAAGTTAAATAAAACTCCCAAGTGCGCTGGTGAACGAGCAGTGGCTGGTAACAAAAATAGGGCTGGTCTGTTGCTCTTTCCATCAATGTACCAAATTGCCCTTGAAGCATTGGGAATTCTGCCGTTGAGTCTTGTCCGCATGCACAAAATGTACTTAATACAGTAAGCTTTCTACGACGATTTAGTAACGTTTTAACCGCAAAATACCTTTTACAGTATTATAGCTTTACAAAAAACTGCTATATTTAGGGCGCAACGCTTTTTATAGTCACATGATCTGCACTTTCACGTGTAAACCAGCAACACTGCATATGTCACATGACCGACCGGCCACACGCCAACAAACTGCAAAGAATGACAGGTTTTGGTCTACGTGTTCAGATTTGCTGTATTTGTTAACAATTATTTTTTTTTTCTTTTTCTTTTTCCCTTTAGAAAAATTTGATTGAATTTTTTTTTTTTTTTTATTAATTTTTTTTTTTTTCCCCTTCTTCTCGAAAAGACAATCGTGTTGACTTTGATCTCCCTTCTTTTTTTCCCCCCATCATAGAGACGCACCCCCTCAGATCGCAATTACGCGCCGGATCAACCGTTTCCATCATAATATAACAACCACGCCGATAAACACAATACATTATGCAGCTACTTCTGCTCAGTTTCTTGTTGGCAATTGCCAGCGCAATCCCGCTTACACTTAAGGTGCCCGCCAACGACCGGCAGTGTCTCTATGCCGACGTGGACCAGCCCGAGTCCAAGGTCGGTTTTTACTTTGCCGTGCAAGCCGGTGGTGCCTTTGATATTGACGTGGCCATTCTCTCGCCCACCGGCAAGGTGCTCTACAACGAGCCCAAGGAAAAACAAGGCGAGTTCTCCTTTGCGGCATCTGAGGTTGGCGAGTATCAGTTCTGCTTCTCCAACGACATGAGTACTTTTGCGGAAAAATCAATCGAGTTTGAGGTTCTTGTCGACTCCAGTAACCTTAAAGCTGAGCTACCGGCCAATTCTGGCGAGAAGGAAACCAACAGGGTCGAGACGTCTATTCTGTCAATTGAATCCAGGGCATCTAACCTGTTGAGAACACTTCAGTACTACAAGACGAGAAACAATCGTAACGAGAGCACGGTCAAATCCACCGAATCGCGGATTTTCTGGTTTTCATTTTTCGAGCTTTTGCTGATGGTCGGCATGGCGGGCCTCCATGTCATTATCGTGCAACTCTTCTTTACCGGATGTGAGTATTTTGCCCCAGTTTCAATTTTTTATTATTTTTATTCATTTGACTACTTTACTAACTGTTTCAATCCTTTAGCGCGCAAAAATCTGGTTTAAATCGAGCAAGGTGTTTTTTTGTTTTTCTTTTACTAATTTTTATTATTATTATTCTTAATCATGCTGCTGTTGTCATTCTTCATCACTCTCCTTCCGTCTTAGCGAGTCTAAAGGTCGACGTGTTTGTGACCCTGGTTAGCTGCCTTGGGACATACAATATGGGATATACATATACACACATAGCACTTGCAAGAAATGTCTTGCAATATAAAACTTAGGTTTTTTATTACATAATTTAGTACGCTGTCTGACAACTGTTGCCCAATCGTAGGTGCTGGTAGTTTCCTCCGCTGACGGCGGCAACGATTACCCAATGAGTTTTTGCTTTCAGGGTAAGGCTTCTCCTCCTCCATTCGGTAGACTTTATATAATTGACTTTTTTTTTTTTTTTTTTTTTTTTTTTTTTTTTTTTTTTTTTTTTTTTTTTTTTTTTTTTGTTTTTGTTTTTGTCTTTCTTGACTCCCCTCTTTTCTCAACTGATCCTCGGTTTCTGTTCATCACCTTAACTGCTATCCCTCATTTCCCGGTATAAATACCTAGGCAATTGTCCACTACTTACCCAATAATACCGTCACACCTTCCTTTACACAAGACACACTTATTTAGCCATGTCTCTTTCCAAACCCGACTCCTACCTCCAGGCTTACCTTGGCCAGCTCCAGAGCAACCCCATTCGCACCAAGTCCCTCACGTCGGCGACGCTTAACGCGCTCTCCGAAGTTATTGCCTCGATTGCCTCGGGCGAGAAGGACCCCAAGACCAACTCGTACATCTCGAGCCGTGTGCCGCTCATGTCGCTCTACGGCTTCTTTATCTCGGCGCCGCTATCACATTACCTGGTGCTGGCGCTGCAGCGCGCCTTCAAGGGCCGCAAGGGCCCCGTGGCTAAGCTGCTGCAAATCCTTGCGTCAAACCTCCTCGTCACGCCCATTCAAAACACCGTCTTCCTTATCACCATGAGCATCCTTGCCGGCGCGCGCACCGCCAGCCAGGTGTATAGCAGCTGGAAGGCTGCTTTTCTCGTGGTGCAAAAATCATCTTGGGTCACCTCCCCGCTGGTGCTTGCCTTTGCCCAAAACTTTGTTCCTGAACACGCGTGGGTACCCTTCTTTTCCGTCTTTGCTTTCTTTTTGATCACCTACAATAACATTCAGGTTAAGAAGAACCGTCAACAAGCCTTGAAAAAGGCCAAGGAAGAGGCCGATGCTGCGGCCCAGGAGGAGGATAAGAAGGAGAAATAATGCGACTAACAATGGTATTGATTTTACGGAAAAATACTGCTATACTACAGGTAATATGTTGATAATAAATGTACACTTACATTGAATCAGAGAATGTGTCATTAAAGATAAATAAAAAATTAAAAACCAAAACATAAATAAAAAGCCATCGGACAATTGCGAAATCCAGCCGATTGTATAGTATTTATCTATATATATAAATGAAACTTGTTGGGAGTTCGGATATGCAGAAAACCCGGTTGGACTTACCGTCGGGACTTTGCATTGCAATTTGCGCGTGTTTGATTAAAAAAAAAAAAAAAGCACCCATAAATCATTTCCCTTTTTTTTTTTTTTTTTTTTTTTTTTTTTTTTTTCATGACCCGCTACTGCGATCCAATTGTATCTGAGGCTTGCCGTCATTGGTGTTTGGACATGATAGTGAGCTTGGTTTTTTTTTTATTGATACAAAATTGATAAGGTTGATTAAGAGCCCACGCAAAAAACAAAAAAAAAAAGTTAGTATGATGGAGAACCAGCTGTCGGGAAAACAAGATGGAGATGGCCGATAACAACCAACCCAAGTGTACCTTGGTGATAGGCAACCGTAACATTGTTTATTTCATGAAAGAAAAAAAAAAAAAAGTGTGATGTCTGTTTAACGCTCGCAAAAAGTGGGAGCTGGTTTACAGAGTCAATTTAATTGGGATTTAAGATTTGGGCTTTAACTTTTAAAATTTTTTAGCATTTGCAATGTATAAAGTCATATTTGTGCTATAGTTACTGCCTAGTGAGTGAAACTCGGCCTGTTTAGCTAAGCGTAGTCGAGAGAATTATGGCGGCCCAGGTGCATCCAAACTGGCCAGCCGATTCGTGGTCTGAACTATCTCGATTTTTCAGGCTACAAGCAGTTCCCATGCTATTACAAAAGGGCTCCATAATCTGGGATCTACCGCGAGATTGCTAAAAAAAAAAAGTTGTTTGCACTGCACTGCTAGGTAATTTTTTATTTCATTCTTGGTCTAATGTATATCTACTAAGACGAGTTGGATAACAATGTTAGTAGTAACCGATGAGTGACTAAATAAAACCTGTAGTTAGAGAGCCATTAGTATAAGCTATTAGACAGCACTAGTTGGCAGTGCTGTTGGGAGTTGATTTTGCAGGTTGCCAGTAGCGGATTAATTTTCTGATCGCCCACATTTGGCCGTGCAAAGAATATTATGATCTGACCTCTCCATGAAACAAACAAACAAAAAAAAATATCTTCAGGATCTGATCCATCACTTGAACAAAAAAAAAAAAAGAGTGAATGCAAGGAATGAGCTTTTGCAGCTTAAAGGGATACGAGTGTTCAAAAAGGCCAGCTTGCTTGCTCACGTTTTTTACTGAATTCGCATAGCCGTAGTCTGGCTGGCGGCGCCAATATTATCTCTATCAGTCTAATTGCGGTAGTTTTTTTTTTTACTGATTTGTTCTGCCAAATATTGAGCTTGATTACGCAAGAATTGTGAGGAATCGGAAGCTGTTCCAAGGTTGATGCAGGACCTGATCGACGTTTTGAACTCTCGAGCCAAGTAAACCCAATAGCCTGGATGGGTGGCGGCTCAAATGGTGCGGCTACTACGCGGGAGGAGGGGTCTACAGGCCATGGCCAATTCTGTTTTCCTGCGTCAGTTTAAGAAAGAAGTCCAAAGCTGGCAGCGCACATGCTTCGTGGCCGCAGTTTCACCCTGTGAACGGCCAGCCGCCGGCAGCGAATAGCCGACGCAACGAGCCAGGCCCTGCTTCTTCACTAACTCACAAATAATTAAGGGAAAAAAGGATAGCCAACCAGCAGCATTAGAAAAAACAAACAAACAGCAACAACAACAACATCCATTACTGAACTCTGGTAGCTGCTTTGTAGTGATCACATCTGACCATTTCAATCCTTTTGCACAAACTAAAGGAATAAACCATCTGCTTATTGTTCTAATATCTGGAAGTTGCATAAAAAAAGAAAAAAAAATATCGAAAAGATCTAAGAAAACATATAGTTCTAATATATATTGCATACATCAAAAAGACTGACAAACTAACGCTCTGAGTGCTTGTACGGGGTTTGGATATCCAGTTACGCCCGAGTTCTTCATGGGAAGTTCCACGCGCTGAAGGAAAGCTGAGATACTTAACATATGGTAGCTCAATACCAGAAATTGACACGCACAATAAACCCTCAACAAGCTGCGTATATCAAGCGAACCTTCAATTTTGCACAAACTATAGCAACAAGGACTATTTTTAGGATTGCGCAGGCCAAGCCGGAGCAAATAATTACCACATCAACTAAAAAAAAAAGTTGCTGGGCAGTATCATCTCGAGGCCAAGAGGTTATCACCACCAGACAAGAGGAATTCCCACAGAGAACAGTAGGGAGAATGAGTTCATGCTCTATTAGAATTTAGAAATCAAAAAAATAATTTTTTTTTGACTCGAGACCTGTAGACGTAAGCCTATCATATTGGGAATAAAGAACAATAAAAAATTAAATAAAATTATAGGTTATATGCAACAATCTCTTTTGACACTTTTTTATTATTTTTTATTTCAAGTTTTCCGCTATCACTTGATCAAAAAATTTCAGGGCTATGTAAATTCGTGAGTCTTGGTACTTTGGTGGGTATAGCAGTACGTTACTCAAGTATTGCACTGACATTGCTGATCAGTGTGAATTCTCAAAACTTGTATTTAAACTTGAATTTGACACAAAAATCAATTCTTTCCAAGTTTACAAGGTTTATATAACTGTAGATCTGGGGCAACGGCTACTATTCTAAATTAGAGGCAAATGGTCTAAAATTGGAATTATAATGATAATGATGGTTGTGGTAGTAGTAGCTGACCGGTAGAGGCTCTAGCTGCTCCCAAGACTTCGGCCAAGTCTTGTTCTACCTCATGACTATAAAGCTATAGCAACATATATATATTTCTTTCTTGTTGTGTAAAAGGGTTTCAGTAATGATACGTAAGCTTCTGATTGAAAACCGCAATGTTACTATAGAAGAAAGCGTGATTGTTGCTTAATATAGAGAGAGACTTGGACCTTGAAACAAGTAAAGAATGTCTCGGCAGTAATCCCTTGGTCTAAAGTCTCTAATGCTATAGATGCATTGTCTCCGCATTACCACAAGTTGGTGCTTCTTCTGCCTTTGCGCCAAGCAGCAAATCTTTACAAGGTCTTGTATTCTTCATAACGAATGTAACATTAGGTTACTGGCCCGGTTTGAGCGTTCGCTGCAATTGATAGACCACTTAGCTCACCTGCAATGACGCTCGGACGCAAAAACTCAACCGTAACCATTTTGTACTTGAAATTGCTCATCATGAAAAAAAAAAAAAAAAAAAAAAAAAAAAAAAAAAAAAAAAAAAAAAAAAAA
>JAJMRT010000152.1:0-25602 GCA_030558065.1 Geotrichum phurueaensis
TTTTTTTTTTTTTTTTTTTTTTTTGATTATCCTGTAACTCAGTTCTCTTGATTAGGTATCGCGGCTTCAGCTTTTTCTGTTTCAGGTAAGTTTACTGACACCAAAAACGGTCCAAAGCAACAAAACAAAACAATCAGTTCGTATTCTTTCTTTCTTCTGTACCCACCTCTGTTGTTAATCAGCCCGACGTTGTAACTGAGGTCCCCTCAATTTTGCATATATAAGGGGAAGAAAAGAAAAAAACACACACACATACAAATAGTTACATAAAAAGAGAAAAGAACTCCATTAAACTTGAAAAATGAACCAATTAGTTAACATTAATAAATACACGGTCAAACTGCTTCAGGCTGGGATTTGACCCCGCCTATTTGACCTTTTCTGGCGTGCCCTCTGTGCTCAGTGAACTTGAGAATTTTTTGATCTTTTTAAATCCCCTGTATAGTAAAAGTATGTTAGTGACTTAAACTTGAAAAAAAAAGGTAACTCGAAAATTAAACACTTACCTGGCTAGATCAACGTTCTGTAGGTCGCCAACTTCGCTGGTCACTGGTGGTGTCGAGAACTTGGTAGGAGAAAACTCGTCGTTACGCTTAGGTGTTTGCACAAACCGCCAGAATGGAGCTGGCGATGATGTTGGCATAAAGGATGATGGCAGCTGCTGTTGTTGAGCTGAGGAGGGTCCCACCAGAGGCAAGTTTGTCTTTTGGATCTGGCCCGGGGTTAACGTTGAGCTCAGCGGGGTTATTAGAGACTCGGGTTCATGGCGTATCATACTATCGTCCGAAAGCGTTGTGTTGCCAGTCGAGGGTGTACACGCACTTAGCGTACTGGCGCTAGACACGCTTGACCCACCACTTGAGCGCTCAGCAATAATTTTATTAAGTGGTGTCATGATTTCCGTGGTCGATTTGACCAAATTTGGCGTTTGACCCAAACTTTTTGGTAGAGCTGTCTTCCTTGTCCCGCGTTCTGGTGTATATGCTTCAGGATATCGTGAGGGAGAATAACTAGTCGTTGTGCTACCACCAGAAAGCAAACCATATTGATCGGAATAGTCCCGAGGTTGCTTAATGGGGGTCGAAAAAATAGCTTCTTTAGACTCGGACTTGACTGGGGACAGGTTGGGGTTATTGCTGCTACCTCCACCCATGGCCATGAAATTACTGCCCTCATTAAAAGAAGCCTTGATTGGAGATGTGGCTAGATTGGCCACGACCGTAGCCACCTCGACTTCATCCTTTGATACATCTGAGCGAATCCCCAAATCTGTCACAAACTGCGGCTCCTGCGCACTGGGTTTGTGCAGTGCCGATTTGCCCTTGATAAGATCGCCCCGCTTGACCTTTTTTTCTAACTCCTCGCGAAAGTCTTCTATAATCATCCACTTCATGCCTTTGCCCGGTTCGTCCTTTTTCCGTGGCACTTTTTCAAACGCCTTGTTCAGTGATAAGTTATGTCGGATTGAGTTCTGCCAGCCGGTCTTGGAAAAGCGGTAGTAGGCATAGTGTTCCATTATCCACTCGTAGATTTCGGAAAGCGACAGCGCTTGATCCGGGTTAGAAAAAATAGCCTGGGAAATAATAGTTGCGTAGCTGTAGGGTGGCTTTGTCGACTTGAATTCTTCTTTGCTTAAATCTTGATCGTGAAATTGCATAGCATTAGTGGGCTCCTTTAGATGAGAAAAACCCTTTGAAAATGACTGTTTACTGACAACAGAACTAAGGCCAGGAAATTCTGTGTTTGTGCGAGAACTTATTGTGTCTAATGGCTGCTGGGATGTTTGCTGTTGTTTTGCTTGTTTTGGCTGCTTTGGTTGTTTTGATTGCTGCGATAGTTGCTCTCTAGCCTCGCCGTTACTGGGGTACACATGATTTCTTGAAAACTCTGTCGACACATCCACTGTATCATCAGTCATCAATACGCGATGAAATGGATCTACAGCACCCGGGTTGATTGTTGCCGACATTATTTCTGGGATAATAGGTTGGCCTACGCGTTTTCGGAACCCATATGCAATCTTGGGACGGCAGTCGGGAAGCACAAACATCATCTGGACGCCGCCAACCTCAATGATATTCCCGCTCTGCAGCTCCTGGGTCTTACCTTCTCTGACAAGAGTTTTGTCAACTTTGGCGCCATTGCGGCCATAGATTACAAGGTCCCAACCACGGCCGTTATACTGGACAACCGCGTGTTTTCGTGACACTATTTTTGATGGGCCCAGGTCAATCTGGACCTCATCTTTCGAAGTTCCAGTTGGCTCAGAGGACCTGCCTATGACCAACGACGGCGTCTGAACATAGTAAGTCCAGGTACTCCCGGCAAGCTTTGCATATGCTTGGACCTCAGTTTTTGTGGTTTTGTGGTTTGCGTAGTCGACGGCGACTTGTATGTCAGAGCTCGGTAGCGAGAGGTTGGCTATAATGTAATTGATATCGTCGTCGGTGAGATTTTCATCGTCAATTTCGCTCTAGTTTGCGTTAGAGAAAGTAGAGACAGGATCCGTCGAGCTGATATACTTACCATTCTCCGGCGCTTGATGACTGTAGGAGAGGACTGGGGATCTTCGAGTAATGTGTTACTTCTCGAAACACGGGTTGTAGGTGATTGCATCGCGGTTAATGAAATTTCTTGCTGCTGATAAAGAAGAGGCAGCTGATAATGCTGAGATTTTGTATCGTGGCTCTCACGTAAACAATAGAGAAAAAAAAAAAAAAAACTGCGCGAGGCAGGCAAACAGAGCCTTGTGGGATGTAGATTGTCAGTAAACCAAGTCAAAAAGACAACGGTGGGCGATAGTAAACAGTTGACAGGTCGTGGACCGCCAAAGAAGAGAGGCAATGAGGTTGAAAGTCTTTGTGAGGCGAATGGCAGTTGACAATATCAAGAAATAGAAAAAAAAAGTATCCAAACGATTTGTCCTGGCTGTGTACTTAGAGGATCCAAATGATTTAGAAATATGTTTCTCAAAGAGGGAGGGTATATTATTTGTCGCAAATGTTTATTATGATTGTTATAATTATTATAATTATTCTTTTTTTCAATAGATAATTACGTTCAGTTTGTGATTGTATTTTTTTTCTTTCCATGGGCAAACAAGCTCAGCAGGAAGTAGTCAGCCAGAACAACAACAATGATAATAATAACAATATACCCCGATAGACACAACAGAGAGAAAAAAAAGAAAGGTAAACAAGGACCTCGTTGCTACGGTAACTTAGTTGAAAATGAATACACGGCTGAGCTTGCTTTTTGTCGTTGTCATAGTAACACTCTCAACTAGGAAAAATGTCAACAAATTATGTAGCAAACCATATATCATATAGTTTAAGTACTATACTTTAATAATTTTAAAATAAAGTTTAAGCTCTAAACCATAAGTCTCAAACATTTCATCTGTCAGGTTTAGGCTCCGTCACATTGGGCTCTACTATTTACCACACATCTCATTCCAGCGTGGCCATTTGACCTTTCCCAACCTCGCTGCCATCCTGTCCCGACCTCCACCCCTCAGGCCGTCATTCACGCCATGACCCGAAGATCATTCACTCCCACAATTTCGACCCCTCAGCTTCAGGCCAATACCCCAGTTGCAGAACCCGCTAACCCCTATAGTCATCCGCCGCCAATGTCTTCCTCAGACTACTCTACAAACTCCAGATTTTCCGGTAGGCCCCGGGGCACCGTCAACCGATTCCGGTCTTCATTACAGGGACCATCCGGTTTTAAGATTCCTCTTGTCATTCGGCGTGTTTTCCGGCCGCCTACGCTTGACTTTGAGACCGCCATATGGGAGATTTTCTACCTTATTATCTCCCCCACAAAGGTTTACAAGTCGCTCTACTACCATAAGCAGACCAAGAATACCTGGGCGAGGGACGACCCTTCTTTTGTTATTTTGCTTTCAGCATTTATCACTGTCTCCGCTTTGGCATGGGGCCTGGCATACGCTTCGGGTGTAATGGGCATTCTGAAGCTAATGCTTTACATGGTACTAGTCGATTTCTTCGCCACGGGCATCATTATTGCAACTGCAGGCTGGTTTCTTGCAAACAAATTCCTCAAGCAGGGCAAGCGCGGTCTCATGAATTCGATAGGTGGCGAGGGCGAGCTGGAATGGAGCTACTGCTTTGATGTGCATTGTAACTCGTTTTTGGTGATCTGGTTATGTTTATACGTTATTCAGTTTATACTGTTACCAGTGCTCACTAAGAACAACTGGTTTTCGATATTTCTAGGCAACACCCTCTACCTCGTTGCCCTGTGCTACTACTTTGTAATTTCCTTCTATGGCTACAACACAATGCCGTTTCTGGAACACACGGAACTCATTTTGTTGCCGGTACCTATCCTGTGTATCCTGTACGTGATTAGCCTATTTGGCTTCAGCATGGTCAAGACAATGGTTCACCAGTACTTTGGATAAACATGATCAACAGAGCTTCAATATAAAATAGATTTTTTTTACCTTATTCTCATCATTATAATTATATAGTATTCGTGACTTGTTACTGCTTGTTAGTCATGTTGCGGCTAGTTGAATTGGAAAATGCCCGTGCATTCCAGCCTGTTGCCTTCGAGCGGCGCATAGAAAATGAACCGAGCCTGCTGCTCCGGTGGAACAATGAAATCTATTCGCAGGTTACCGTTTTCACGCTGGAGGATCAGTTGGTACTTCTTGCTTGTTAGGTCCTCAATGTCGTTGTAACTAAGCGTACCCTTGTACAACCCGGTCAGGTTGCCGGAAATCGATCCCGTGCCGGAGATGGGCGTGCCTGTTACTTTAAGCTGTAAATTGACAAGTACCAATTAGTTTCAAAGTCTCTTAGGCGGTAGCGTGTAGACTTGAGCTGCCTGGGCTGCCTGAGCTGGCGTTAACTTGAAGACACGTACCTGGATAGACGAAATGCCGAATATTGACCCGTAAAAGTCAATATTAGTCTCATGAGCGTATGAGAATGTGCGAAGATTCTCTGGAATATTTCTAGAATCAGCCATGGTACCAAGTATCTGTGCTATGCCAAAATGAGTGTCTATTTTACCGTTGTCGGTTCTAGCGGTCTATGCTACTGGCAGAAAAAAGGAAAAAGAAAACGCCCGCTATGTCCGGTTCGTTGTTGTGATGGCCTCCCGCTTATCGGTTTTGTTAGTCAGACTCCTTTCGTTTTCTGTTCCACCTCCATCAGAAACTTCCTGCGTACCGTCAACCACCACTTCACCCCCTCTTTCAACTGCTATTCCAACGCTCTTATTATGGAAGACTGGCACGAGGTAAGTATTTTTTTTATATTTCTTTTTACGCGATTCCATGGCTAATTGCAACCTTAGGCCCTGCGGATTCCGTGTGTAAACACGTCCACGACCATTTCGTTTGACTCCAATCAAAACATCCTCTGGTCAGGCAGCGCAGACGGCCAAACGATATCATACCATGAGAACGCGCTACGGCGGTACACGTCGTTTCGCACCTTTACATCTTCACCGGTGCTGCAGGTGCTTACTCAGGACAAATACGTCATCTCTCTCGGTAATTCCGGCGTCCGCCTTAACAATCGACGCGGCATCCTAAAGCACAACTACGCGTCGCCCGCCATGAAATCTCTCAGCTGTATGTCTTTCACAAAAGACAACCATGAAATTTTAGTCGGCGGGTCTGAAAAAAAATTGTTAAAAATCAACCTAGATACGCAAATCACAACACCCGTTAAATGCAAGGGCACCGTCACCAAGTTAACACGCGCTAGTCAGGCCATCGCAGGTTGTAAGACTGACGGAACTATAGACATTTTTGATTTCAACTCAAATCAAGTCGTCAAGACTTTCAATTCGCCAGGCGGCATAATTTCTGATATGGACGCGAAGGAGTCTATTTTAATGACTTGTGGCTACTCACAAAAAAAAGTTGGGTTCGTACTGGATCCGTTGATTAATGTATACGATCTCCGTGCGGGCAAATCGCTACCTCCTATCCCGTTTCCTGCTGGTGCTGGCTTTGTAAAACTGCATCCAAAGCTCTCGACATGTGTAATTATCGCGTCACAAAACGGCCAGATCCAAATTTTAGACTACGCTAATCCAGCCAATGTGTACCTTCACCAAGCCGATCTCTCGGGCCAGCTAGTAGGAATGGAAATCTCGCCTTCGGGTGACTTTATGGCGTTGCTAGACGGCTCTTACATTCAGCTCTGGAACAATGTTAATGCCGGATCTTCTTTTCTAGAGTTTGCCAATCCTACAGAATATCCCGCTATCGACCTTGGTGGTCCGGAGTTGAGCCTGGATGACCCCGACGCGTCATTAAGCTCAGTGGGTCTGCCTTACTACAAAGAAGAGCTCCTTTCATCATGGTCTGATCCTTCTTTTATATATAACGTTGGCATGCCATCCAACAATAACTTTTCGCCAGACTCGGTTATTGACATGAAACCAACTGGGTATGGCGGTTTCATGGGTTTTAACAAGACAAAGCTGAAAAACACAGCACAGAAATATGTGTCATACGACAAAAAGAACGGCTCGACAGTGCCAATGTTCATTAGTGAAAAGCTCCGGTCAGGCCAAGTTGAGGATCTGACAAACCTCTTTGCTGATGACGACAAGAACAGTAAGAATGCACCCAAGATATACTGGAAACACGACATCCAGTACAGCAAATTTGGCATTAATGATTTTGATTTTGCAGCGTACAATAATACAAAATATTCCGGATTAGAGCACCACTCCCCTAACGCCTACTGCAATCCGCTGCTTCAGGTCTACAGATACTCAGATACATTTTTCAGGTTTGCTCTCAATTATCTAGCACAAAATAAACTCGACGAAAAGTCTTTATTAAGCGAGCTGGGCCTGCTGTTTGACATGCTTGACAAGGCCCAGGGACAGCACTGCCAGGCTCTCAATTTTTTTAAAACACTCAGTCAGATCCCTCAGGCGAACGCTCTAGGATTGGTCCTAGATGACCATAAAAACATGACCAGCAATAAACGGTCACTTCTCAGTGAAGGCTTATTACTGCAAGCATTTTGCCGATTTCTCATGGAGCAGATTGCATCTGAAGGTGGCGTAAGATTCGAAAGCATTGCCGGATGCCCAACAACGATTGAGACCAAGGTGCCATCTTGCGGGACAACTTCTTCCCGTCATTCGATTTTCTACAACATTGAGTTGTATGCGCCAAAGCTGTTTTTAATTCAGTCAAAACCGACTTTCTTACAGGCACTCCAGGATAGTTTTGTGAGGACAACTCAGACCCGAGGGTGGTGTGACAAGTGTAAAAAGTACCAGACAGTGCACTCGACCAAGATCATTGAAAAACTTCCCATCACTCTTAATATTCATATTCCACTTGGTAAGAGCAACCAAGAAGAGGGCATCTCAGAGATTATTGGTATCAGGCAGCCTGAGGGCGAGGTCCTCATGGATGAACGATTCTACAGAAACACCAACTGGCCAGCGCTCAAGTTTGGCTTAAATAAGGGAATGAAGGTCGTGGATGCTAAAAATGTGCACGAGAATGGCGACATTTATGAGCTGATGGGTATCGTGATAGAAGTGGGCCAACCCGAGAGCCACCTGGTTTCCTATGTCCGAATAGACGAAAAGACGCGTGGCAGCAAGATTAAGGCCAAGAACTGGTACTTGTTTAACGACTTTTTGGTAAAGCAGGTGAGCGAGAGTGAGGTACTCAACTTTACCCATAGGTGGAAATCGCCGGTTATGCTTGTTTACCAAAAGAAACTCAACTTGCCGCCCTTTGATGCTGAGGACTGGCGCTCGAGGCTGGACACATCTATTCTCTATAGAGATCACTTTGCCGCCGGCGTGCGAGAGAACATTCAAAGGGAGTACACTCTGCTTACCAAGGAAGAAGCGCCCAAACCAGGAACGCTTGTGGCCATGGACGCCGAGTTTGTTATGCTGCAACAGGAGGAGACAGAAATTATTAGTGACGGTACGAGATCATTACTGCGGCCACGCGTCTTGTCATTAGCACGCGTCTCAGTTGTGCGAGGACAAGGTACTCTTCAGGGTATTCCGTTTATCGACGATTTCATCATGATGCGCGAGGACACGATTGTCGATTATCTCACGCAGTTTTCTGGCATTGAGCCCGGCGACCTCGACCCAATGACGTCGCGGCGCTCACTAGTGACGCGGCAAACGTCCTACAAAAAGCTATGGTTGCTTCTTAACCTTGGATGTGTTTTCATTGGCCATGGCCTTGCCAACGACTTCCGTACCATTAACATCCAGGTTCCCGCGACCCAGGTCATTGATACGCTTGATATCTACTTTATTAAATCACGCCAACGCCGCCTTTCGCTCAAGTTTTTAGCGTGGCTCCTGCTCAACCAGAATGTTCAGATCGGCAATCATGATTCGATTGAAGATGCTCGTACGGCGCTTTTCCTCTACACCAAGTATCAGGAGCTTGTCCGTGAGGGCAAATTTGAGCAAACCTTGGCCCATATCTACAGTGAGGGCAAAAAGTACAACTTTAAACCGCCCTCGGTCGTGACCCCAGCGCCGCCCATACCCTCAGCGGCGGCGGTGTAGCGGACCAGCTCCAGACCAGCTTATGTTGTTCTTCTTTATAAACTAAGATATACATTAATTTCTGCTGCTATAAGGGGTCTCGATAAGATAAATAAGCAACTAAAAAAGATAAAAAAAAAGAAAAAAAAATATAATAATAATAAAAATAATAATAAAAAAAAAGCAAGTAAAATGGTAATGATTATCCACACTACAGATCTAGCCTAGACGGATGGTACCTTGTGAAACGGTGCCATTAGTGCGACGGAGTGCTTGCTGGGTAGGCGGGTTTAGGCCCTGCTGTTGCTGCGGCTGTTGCTGTTGCTGAGATTGTTGTAATTGCTGTTGTTGCCGCCCTCGCAGTTCCTGGGCTTGTAGCTGCTGCTGCTGTTGCTGCTTTTGTTGTTGTTGTAGTTGTTGATGCTGCTGTTGAAGCTGCAACTGCTGTTGCTGCTGTTGTTGATGGATTTGTTTTAGATGCTGCTGCTGTTGAGCTAGTTGCTGCTGCTGTTGCTGAACAAGCTGTTGCGGGGTTTGCTGCTGCTGCTGCTGCTGAGCCTGCTGTTGCTGCTGCATTTGCTGTTGTCGGGCCACAAGGAGCTGCTGTTGGCGGTGTGCGTTCATCAGCTGCTGTTGCGCTTGCTGCGCCTGCGCAAGAATCGACGGCGACCCGCCATTATTACGCAAATCATTTGCCGTATTTGCTAGATTCTGCTTCTCCAGCTCCTTCCGCGCCTCTGCATCAAAGTACGGCACATGCCACAGTTTGTCTAGCACCTCGGCCAGGTTCTCAAAGGCAACGGCAGTGCCCGGAGGATATTTTTTTTCATCAAGCAGCCATGAGTTGACATCGCTAGTGGCGAGCTTGCGCACCTCATCGGAATTACAATTGTCGCTGCTGTTATTGGTGGACAATTTGATAGCAAAAGAGGCATTCCGTTTTTGTATCCGTTTGATTGAGTCGAGTAGTGGCGATGCATACCGCGTTACGTTGTGATACTCCTTGGATATCCGCTCCTCTTCACGCTTGTCAACGGTATCAATACTGTGCAAATCTCCGGCGTGGTCAAAATTATGCTGGTCAGCAATGCTTTCGCGCTGTAGCCATAGCTTCTGCTGCGTCCGCGTGAGAGAGGGCGAGGCCACCGCAGGCGCCTTGCGCGTCATAATCTCATAGTCGCCGCCACTTGATTGCGTGCGACTAAGCACCGGCGCCGACGTTCGCGCCAGGCGTGTGTGTGAGTGTGACCGTTGGTGCGGTTGCCGGCCCTCAGCCAGGCGCGCATTGTCGAGAAAGTGCGACTTGACAACGTTCGTGCTGTAGCTAAAGCTGGAGGACTCGTCAAACGAGCTGGACGTGGGCGTATTGGCTCCGCTGATAGAGAGCTCGCCAAGGACTGACGAGGGCGCCACTGCCAGCACCGTCTCGTTTGAGATTTGAGGCCGCACTGGCGAGTTCACAAAACTCGTATTAGGTTTCAAGCTCTCTATCGACACCGAGGGCCGAACTTTGCGGACGTGGATGCCGGGGTGGTCAGTGTCAGTGCTATCATCGGAAGAGTTGTACTCCTTAGACTCAATCTGGGAAGTCTCAGGCTTTGAAACTGGCACTGGTCTCGCGTCCTGCGCAGACTCCGGGGTCGGCTCAGCCGGTTTCTTGTCAGCGGTGGCTGGCGGCTGCTGGCGCCTCGGTGCTTGCTCTGCTCCTTCTTCCTCCTCGTTGACATCTTCAACATCTTCCTCTTCATCGTCATCGTCATCCTCGTCGTCCTCAGGACCGATGGAAATCACAGCCTTGCCTGTGGTGCGTCGCGGAAGGTGGCCGTAATGTGCGCCCTTTGTCGGGCCGACTGAAATGCGACTCGAGGAGCGAGAGCCGCGGTAAAAACCCAGCTTAGGACGAGAATCGTGCGAATCAGAACTGCGCCTGTTCTGTAGCGATGTAAGCGCATCGGTGCTCTGGGACCGCTCAACGTCGCCGTTCCGGCCGGCGGCGGCAGCGCTGGGTGCGAGCTTGTTGAGGCGCGAGTGCGAATTAGAGCTCCGGTGACGAGCAGCAATGACAGTTTTAGAGCCAACGCGGCGGCGCAGCGGCTGCTGCGCATGTTCTGCGGCGGGTTCAGGCATAGGTGAACAGGTTTGTCGGGGCGCGGGGGGTTGTGGCGGTGGTGGTGAGAACAGAAGGATTCTTGTGCAGCCGAGTTTTTTTTATTTTTAATTTTTGTAATTTTTGTCCTTTATAACTTCCAACCTGTCCAGTTCTCCCTTCCTCATCCAACGCGACGCCGACGAAAACACCGCGCACTACCCCAGTAGACACATACAATGGATCTTCTTAAAGCAACCCACAGCTATGTTGAACGCATGGTTGGAAGTTCTGAGATTCGTCACATCGGCGCTGGCAGCGAGAAACTCAAAATCCTTCTCCTCGACCAAGAAACTGTAAGTAGCTCCGGTCCTCGTACACGCTTATCATGCTAACAGCTCGGGCCAGACCGGCATCATATCTCTCTGTACGACTCAATCGCTGCTTTTAAAACATGAGGTTTACTTAATTGACCGGCTTGACAACGCCAATCGTGAGAAAATGCGTCATCTTGGTGCTATTGTCTTTGTGCGACCAACCTCCGACTCCATCCAGTTTCTCATTGACGAGCTCCGCAACCCTAAATATGGCAAATACGAGCTATTTTTTACCAACACAATTAAGAAAAGTGCGCTGGAGCGTCTTGCTGAGTCTGACGATCATGAGGTGGTTACTAAGATCCAAGAGGTGTTTGCGGACTACTACGTGATCAACACCGACCTCTTTTCCGTCAACTTGCCGAACACTACAATCTATGGCAGCAATGGCCCCGATTTGTGGGCCGCAGATAGCTTAAACCGCTCAGTTGAGGCTCTTTCTGGTGTTTTGCTCTCGCTCAAGCGCCGCCCTCTGATTCGATACGACCGTAATAGTGCAATGGCTAAGAAGCTCGGCACCGAGATACAATACACCATAAAGCAGGAGAAGACGCTTTTTGACTTTAATAACGCTGCGCTGGATACGCCGCCGATATTGCTAATTCTGGACCGACGGAATGATCCGGTGACGCCATTGCTGACGCCGTGGACGTACCAAGCAATGGTGCATGAGCTGCTGGGCATTCACAACAACCGAGTTGATCTTTCAAATGTGCCGGATATCCAAAAGGAGCTCAAGGAAATTGTGCTTTCGGGCGATCAAGATGCATTTTTCCGCAAGTCTATGTACCTCAACTTTGGCGACCTTGGAGCCACAATCAAGGACTATGTGAATCAATATCAGGCAAAAATCAAGTCGAACCAGAACATTGAGAGCATCTCGGATATGAAGCGGTTTGTCGAGGACTACCCAGAGTTTCGAAAACTATCGGGAAATGTAAGCAAGCATGTGTCGCTGGTGGGCGAGCTGTCAAGACTTGTGTCAACGCAACAACTACTAGAGGTGTCGCAGCTGGAGCAGTCACTAGCCTGCAACGACTCGCATAATAGCGACCTTAAGGCCATCCAGGAAACACTGCAGCTGCCCATTGACGACGACATCAAGGTGCGTCTTGTGGCCCTCTATGGGCTGCGGTACCAGCACCACTCAAACTACTCGCTAAGCCCGCTGTTAAGTCTCCTGGAACACACAACCACCATCTCCAAGAACCGTATCGGCACTATCAAGCGCCTTGTCGATACTTATGGTGGCTCCTCTTTCCGCCAAGAAAACATCTACCAAACTGAAAGCTTTTTTAGTCGCGCGCAAAGCGGCTTTAAAGGCCTTAAGGGCGCTGAAAACGTTTACACGCAGCACGAGCCTTTACTCGAGCGCACCATCACCTCCTTACTCAAAGGAAAGCTGAAAAAGGCCTCGCATCCTTTTCTTGCTCCAGCGGCCGATGACCCCGGCGTGCCGCCTCTGCCGGCGTGGGCGCGCGGCACCGACGGCGATACTGACAGGCCTCAGGATATCATTGTCTTCGTTGTCGGCGGCGTCACATTTGAAGAGAGCCGCCTCGTGGCTGCCATCAACAGCTCAACCCCCAGCGTGCGCATTGTTCTCGGTGGCACGTCAGTCCTTAACTCGCGCGAGTTCCTCGATGGCCTCGAGGCTTATGATTCTAAATGGCCCGAACCAGGCGTTGCTGGCCGCCTCGCTTCGCGCGTGCGGTCCTAAGCTTGCGCAAAAGAGTTATATATTATATACATATATATCTTATATAAAAAAAAAAAATAAGAAAGGGTATAATATCGGTACATAATGGCTTAATTATAAATTTACAGAAAAAAACACATGAGGAACTAAATGAAAACAACAGTAATAACGATGGAAATAACAGTAACAAGAGAAATAATAAAAAATACAAATAAATTAGCGCATTCAAATCGTAGCGAGTGCTAATAGTGATATGACAAGGCGGGATGGCAGGAGCAGGTACGGAGCAAACGGGATATATGTACGGTGGAGTTTGGGTATCCAGAAAATAGAGAAAGAGGAAAAAACAGCAAAAGGGCACAGAGAATTGGCTCATTGCTATTTGCCATACGCGCCGTAGCGTCTTTCCCAGTCCGAGAGCTTGGCCGAGAGGGTATCCATGAGCGTTAGGCTCTTGTTAAACCCATTGACTAAGCTGCCAAACTTGGGGTCATTAAGGTGGTAGTCCTGCCCGGGGTCAATGCTCTTGTTGACGCTGCCGGTGGCTGTACCATTGGCGCTGTCGCTGTTGCCCTCGGCCGGTCTAGGCTTGTAGAGTTGCTTGTATCGGACAAGCCGGATTTCGAGCAGCTGCCGCCGCTCGCGCTCCTCAACGTCCAGGTCAAGCCGCGTGCGCGCAATAAACTCGAGAATCGCGGCGACCCTCTTCTGCATTTCGGGGATTGAAATGCGTGACTGCGGAATGCG
The DNA here is from genome assembly GCA_030558065.1 of Geotrichum phurueaensis. Taxonomy (NCBI): domain Eukaryota; kingdom Fungi; phylum Ascomycota; class Dipodascomycetes; order Dipodascales; family Dipodascaceae; genus Geotrichum; species Geotrichum phurueaensis. The sequence goes on from JAJMRT010000152.1 coordinate 13,448, forward strand.
CGGTTTGGACGGCTTGTCAATATAGCTTTTGCCTGATGCTGTTGTTGATGCTGTCGCGCCGGATGTATGTAGATGTGAGGTTGTACGACTGCTGTGGTCGTCCGACGCATTGTGCCGTCGCTTCCGCTTCTCTGATTTTTTAGATAGTGCTGCCTGTGGGCCCGGCGACACCGGGATAGCGGGCACGGCCACTGAGGAGCTCTTACCGCTGCTTGGCGCTGTGGCTGTCACCGTAGATACCTGCTTGATGTTGCCATTGTTGTTGCTGCTACCGCTGCTCTTCGTGGTGCGCTTGCTGGAGCTGGCCGAGGTTCTTGCCGACTCGTCGGAGCCAGATGGCGAGTCTGTCCGCCGCTTCTTGTTGCGCGATGATGATATGAATGCTGCCGGTGGCACCGAAGCCGTCGTTGCCGAGTCGGCCTCGGCCTTGATGCCCTCAAGCGCCGCCTTGGCGTCACGGTGCTCATCATCATGCACAGACTCCTCAAGAACGCGACGCAGTGTCTCTTCGTACGCGGCCTCATCCCGTGTCGAATTGACCGTGAGGCGGCGTTTGCGGTCGCGCCGACTGCTGCTGCTGTTGGCCGCCCGGCTGGGCTCGTCGTGGTCTGGCTCCTGCAACGTGACCTCTTTCTCCTTGCGCTGCCGGCTGGCGCGCTCTTCGCGACTGAATTCCTTTTCTTTGGGCGGCGGCGCCTTGTTCTCTTCCTCTTCTTCCTCGTCAGAGTACTCTTGCGGCGAGTACTTAGACGTACGGCCGCTGGGCCGCACGACAATGACGTGGTAGTCAGGGCGACACTTCTCGCAGTAGTAGCCCTCGGGCGCCTCCTGGTCATTCAAGATGCCGACGCAGTAGCCATGCTGCCACACGTGGCAGCTGTCGCACTGGATGAAAAAGTCTGGATCAAAGTTCTTGCGCTGCCGGTGGAGGTTGTGAATCTGGCCGGGCTGCAGCTCATCGTGGCCGCAAATGCACCGGGTGATTTCCGTCTTTGGCTCGTCGTCGGTCACGGTGGGGTCCATTGTTTAGAGGATGCAAGATACAAGCAGGTAGGAGGAGGGGGAGTATGTTGATTTTTGTGCTTTATTGGTTACGGATGAAAGAAAAAAGTTTTTGGTGGTTGAGAAGAAAGAAAAAAAGGAAAAAAAAAAAAAATAAATAAATAAAAAATAAATAAATAAAAACCAAAATATTTTTTTTCTCTAATAAAAAAAAAAAAAATTGAAAAAAAAAACTGTTAATTGTCTACGAAAAAAAAAGCCCTCCTGCGATAGTCGGAACCCGTTCAACGGAACCGCGACGATGGCCTGGTAAAGTTGCTTGCGCTTGCGGGGGTCGAGCTGATCCTGGACACAAGTGAGTCCGCACGCACATTGCGCAACGCCTTCTTGACACCAATTGTGTCTAGCGGTTTAAGCAGCTCAAACGAGCATAGCAAGTCCGGCGATACAGCCATGACGGCAGCCCAATTGCCAAACTCACCGCAGTAGTTGGGCGCACTAAATACAGTGACAAGCTTGCGCTTATCAAAGAACTCGTAGCCGTCTTCGACAACCATGTGGCCACGCACAATAAGGTCAAAACCAAACTTGGTACAAAAGCTGTCGACGACAGAGCGTCCAAAACAGTAGGAAACGCCGCGATCGTTCGGCCCCCAGTCGGAGACTGTACTGTCCGGGTCCGACCAGAGCATGTCGCTAAGAAGGCCTACCTCCGGGATGTCCGTGGGGCGCTGAATGTTACGGATGTCGTCAAGCGAGTTCAGGTAGGGCGATAAGCCACCGTGGACGCAAAAGATCTTGCCGCCAATCGTGGCGGCAATGGGAAGCGTGTTGAAAACATCGACAAAAGACTTCCAGACCTTGGTGGAGGCGCGTCGCTTGCACTCATCATAAAAGCCGTAGACCTTGGTGACACTGGCACACTCGTGGTTACCACGCAGCAAAAAAACATTTTCAGGGTAGCGAATCTTAAAGCACAAAAGCAGTAAAAAGGTTTCAATGGACTGCTTACCCCGGTCAACATAGTCTCCGAGAAAGAGGTAGTTGGCGGTAGGGGGGATGCCGCACAGTTGAAAGATGCGCATGAGGTCACCAAACTGACCGTGAATGTCGCCCACAACCTTCACAGGAGTGCCAAGTTCCAGCAGCGTAGGCTGCGCAAGAAAAATGCTGCGGGCAGCACGGCAAACGCCAATGATCTCCGAGTTGGTGAGACACAGACGCTTCGACGACGAGCCGCTAAGTCCAACGGCGATAAGACGCTGAATGAGGTCATTGATGTCGACGGAAGCGGGCGGCTTTGTGGGCTTTGCAGGTTTCACGGAGCCTTTTAATGCAGACGCGCCGGACCCGCCGGACCCCACAGACCCGGAAAGGGTCGGGTGAGATCCGAGCGGCACACCGGAGATGGTAGTAGAGGCAAAGCTGGCGGAAAGACGACTAACGGAGGAATCAGTGCTCGCGGTGGAGACGCTGGAGAGCACACTAGACGAGACGCTGGTTGCCGAGAAGAGGCTAGCGTTGTCGTGCCGTGAAGTCCCGTGGCTCCGAACCGGTGACGAGGAGGGCTGGGAGCGAGCTGGACTAACCGTTATGGGAATAGAAGCCGAGTTGTTGTGGTAATGGTTATTTTTTTGTTTTTGTTGTTGTTGTTGTTGTTGTTGATTATGATTAGAAACGGGGCGCGATAAACCACTACAACCACTACTACCGGAATCGTCAGAGTCCTCGGCAGACGCAGCAAGCACCGACGACGCCGAAGAAGAGGCAGCGGGAGTTACAGAAGTGTTGACGGGAGCATTTTTCGACGGCGTGTTACCCATGAGTACACAAATATGAAACAGGGAGAGAAAATTGGCGGGATAGACGGGCGAAGCAGTGGCGGTTAGGCGGTGTCGGGAGAAAGCGACGGGGGACGGGGTAGGTTGCTGGTAAGAGGGAATGTTGCGATTGGCAGAAGAGAGAAAAGGGAAAAGGAAAAAAAAAAAAGAAAAAAAAGTTTGAGATGAGGATGAAAACGTGGCGGCCTAGTACCTGTGTTTAAGTCTCCACAATAAAAGTTATTGCCACGTGATATCCACGTGAATTTTCCTAGCCCTAACATTAAAATGAGACATAAAACATAGTATATAACACATATATAATAAAACATAAAACAGATAAAATATATAATCACCCACTTACCCACATAGGCACACATGGGCACAGACATAAACACCTTTATACTTGAAAAACTACGCATGAGGCTCGTAGTAGTCGCCCTCGGATGCTGCGTCGCCGTTCTCGCCCGTGCTCGCCTCGCCAGCGTCCTCGACAGGCCGTGCGGCTGCCTGGGGAGGCTCCTGACCTGCTGCTGTTGCTGTCTCTGGCTGCAGGGCGCTGCTGGCCATAGGCGCACCGTAGTTGACAATCTCGCCGCCATTGCCCTCGTTGGCCGACGCAACTGTGGTCCAGCGCTTGCCGTAGCCGCCGCGCCCCGCATCGTAGTATTCTCTGTTTTCGTCCTGCACCTGACCGCCGCTCTTACCGCGACCAAACTGCCGGCCCTCCACAAAGCCCGGGTCCAAATCAATCTGAAGCGTACGGTCGTCTAATTTGGTTTGGTTCAGGTACCTTAAACCAAACAGTGCCTCCTCATGCGTCTCGTACTCGACGAAAGTGAAGCCGCAGGGAGTTTTGTTGAAACGGTCAAGACCCATGACAATCTTTTTGACATGGCCAGCCTTGGAGAAAAGTTCGTAAATCTGGTCCTCGGTGGTGTAGAACGAGAGGTTACCAACGTAAAGCGTATTGGTCTCCTTGAGCGCTTCAAGGTCGTTCTGGGCCTCTTTACTACGTTTCTGGAAGAGAAAAGTTAGACTACAATAACAACAGCAATAAAAAGAAAAAAAAAAAGAAATGCGATTGAAAAAAAGTTAATTGAAGAATAATACGTACAGCCTTGCGGAGGAGATAGTCACTGGGACCATCAAGGCGCTCGGTGGAATGGCTTGTAAAAATATCTGTGGTCATTGCTCTTGCTAAGTGCTTGTGAGGGATCAGTGACGCTTGAGTCGCACTCAAAGAGAATTTGCATTGATTAAAATATAAAGACATATTGTAGATAATTGGTAATCATTAACAATAATAATTAGAAATTATTATATCATGATTACATCAAATATTAGTAGTACGTGACAAACATTTTAGTTAATTTAGATTCTTTGTAATCATTTACTTGTAAAATTAGTAATATTGTAAAATATTACTACAGAGTAAAAATAGCCTGTATCCACGTGACATTAAGTCATTTAGGAGATTGTACCGGGTCATCTAGGTCGGTTCGAAAAATTAATTTTCACTTAGATGGATGCCATGGCCGCTATTACCATATATATAATCTATGAAGTGATATTTATTATGTTGCTTGCAAATTTCGATTTCAAATCACAAATCTGTGCACTGAAATTAATCTGATCGGAAGCCATTTTCCTATCTTTGCTTTTATCTTTTTCACAATCCTCTTCTTCTTCTTCTTCTTCTTCTTCTTCTTCTTCTTCTTCACCACCACCACTATCACTGACGCTCCCGCTATGGGTTTATTGTACGCTTCTTCTTCTCCTTTTTTTTTCGGGCGTCTACTAACTCTTTTCTCAGATCGCTAGGAACTCCCCTTCCGTGGGATCAGGCCAAAAAGTACGCCGACTATGTTCGCACCCAGGGCATTGAGCAACTCATCCACATTTACAACAACACCAAGGGTAAGCACGGCGACGTGTTGCTTTGGGGCGACGAGGTCGAGTACATGGTAATTACCCTTGATGACACCGAGAAAAAGGCCTGGTTGTCGCTGCGTCAGGCGGAGATCCTCGCTGATCTTGCTAAGCTCGAGGAGCAGGGCCTTCTTAAGGAGGCTGACGTGACCTTCCACCCAGAGTACGGCCGCTACATGCTCGAGAGTACCCCTGCCACGCCCTACACTGGAAGCCCTGTTGATTTGCTTAATGTCCAGCGTAACATGGCTAAGCGCCGTCAGATTGCCAAGGAGCATCTCCGCGACAATGAGATCCCACTCACGATCACGTCTTCACCTATTCTTGGCACCCCTGGCCAGTTCACCGAGCCTTACTACCCACCAACCGGCGCAGCATCACGCTCGCTCTTCTTGCCGGACGAGATCATTAACCCGCACGCGCGCTTCCCAACGCTGACTGCCAACATCCGCATTCGCCGCGGCTCTAAGGTTGCGGTCAATGTGCCCATTTTTTTCGATAAAAACGTGCCCAAGCCCTTTATTGACCCAACCATCGACTTTGATCGTGATCTCTACCCAGAGGATGCCAACGCCAAAGATGGTGCTGCCCTTCCTGACCACATCTACATGGACTCGATGGGTTTTGGCATGGGCTGCTCATGTCTGCAGCTCACTTTCCAGGCCACCAACATCAACGAGGCGCGCAACCTGTATGACCAGCTTGTGCCCATTTCTCCCATCATGTTGGCGCTGACCGCGGCGTCCCCTGCATACCGTGGCTACCTCAGTGACCAGGACACGCGCTGGAACGTTATTGCCGGATCTGTCGATGACCGTACCGAGGTTGAGCGCGGTCTCAAGCCGCCGCCCGCAGATCTGAAGACGGATAATTCCGACTTTGTTATTCCCAAATCGCGCTACGATTCAATTGACTCGTATCTGGCCATCAACGACCCGGTGCTACGTGGCGCCGAGTCCCATTACAACGACAGCAAGTTGGTTGTTAATAACAAGGTACTTTCGCGCCTGCGTGAGGCCGGATTTGATGAACTGCTTGCTAAGCACTTTGCCCACTTGTTTATCCGTGACCCCATTGTCATTTTTAATGAACTACTCGAGCAGGACAATGAGAAGGAATCAGATCATTTTGAGAATATCCAGTCGACCAACTGGCAAACGATGCGGTTCAAGCCGCCTCCCCCTGGCTCCTCTATTGGCTGGAGAGTCGAGTTCCGGCCCATGGAGGTGCAGTTCACCGATTTTGAGAATGCCTCATTTTCAATATTTATTGTGCTTGTCACTAGAGCCATTCTCTCATACAACCTCAATTTTTACTTGCCAATCACCAAGGTTGATGAGAACATGAAAGTTGCGCACCACCGTAATGCCATCCGCGAGGAAAAGTTCTGGTTCCGCACCAATGTTTTCCGCGAGGGCGCCGAGCACTCTGCCAACGGCGACGCGGCGGACAGCGCCAACGGCCAGGCCAATGGTAGCGCGGCTGCTGCCAACCACGGCAACTATGAGCAGCTCACCATCAACGAGATTATTAACGGCTCGTCCACGGGCTTCCCCGGCTTAATTCCCATTGTGCGCCAGTACCTGCAAAATGTCAATGTCGACACTGAGACGCTCTGCACACTTGAAAAGCACCTTTCCCTTGTGTCCAAGCGTGCCTCGGGCGAGCTCAAGTCTAACGCCACGTGGATCCGCGAGTTTGTGCGCAGCCACCCGTCCTACAAGTTCGACTCAGTTGTGTCGCCCGAGATTCACTACGATCTGATCAAGGCGATTGAGAAGCTGACCAACGGCGAGGGCTGGAATACCGACGGCGCTAGCATTTTGAAGGGATTTTAGAGACCATAATATCCGCTGTTTTGTACATTTTTTAGTTAGTAAATGTTTTTCTAGAGCTTTTTTTATTTTGTTTTACAAGTATTTGTAGCGACCAAATTGTCATAACCCGTGAAAGAAAGAAGGAATAGATATTTTTTCTCTTCAATCAGCTATTTTTTTTCCTTTTTTTTTTTTTTTTTTTTTTTTTTTAATAGGGGATTTTAAACCTTCGCTGAGAGATAAACATCACCACTTTTTGAACAACAGCATTTCTCATCTGCCAATTTTTTTTTTTTTTTTTATTTTTTGTAATCATGATTCAGTCGATTTTGCTATTTACACAGAAAGTGACTAAGTATATCAAGTTTTATGCCAAGGTCTCGAGCATCTTTGCTGCTTTTGTTGGTTCTGCTGCCTACGGTACGTTTGATTATTCTCATCCTCCACACAAGCTGTGTGGATACACCACCACTGACTAACATATTTTTCATTCATTTTGGTAGGCACGGTTGCGCCTATTCTGCTCTCGTTGGTTGGCAAGCGCTTACTCACACAGTACACTGTGGCCCGGCTATTCTACTTCCTAGTCCACAAAATCACGGGCCTCACGATCGAAATCGAAGACCCCCATGGGCACATCACCTCGTCGACGCAGCCGCCAACCAGCAGTATCATTCTTGCTAATCATCAGAATGAAATTGATGTGCTTTTGATTGGCCGGCTTTTCCCCAAATACACCACCGTCACGGCCAAAATGATTCTTAAGTACATCCCCATTCTAGGATGGTTCATGACCCTGTCGGGGTCCGTGTTTCTTGATCGCAGCAACCGCGAGCGCTCCATAAAAACACTCTCAACGGCGGTCACGACCATGCAGCGTACCCGCCAAAACCTTTTTCTTTTCCCCGAAGGCACCCGTTCGTACGCGCAGGCGCCAGCTCTGCTGCCGTTGAAAAAGGGTGCTTTTCACCTCGCCGTGGAGGGCCAGTTCCCTATCATCCCCGTGGTGGTATCCAACACTGCGGGGATATGGCACGCCGCGACACAGCATAAGGTAGTTCCGGGCGGGCTTATCCGTGTCAAGGTGTTGGACCCCATTTCCACAGTGGGGCTTACATCCAATGATGTCAATGCGCTGGTGGCGCAGGTGGAGGCGCTTATGCGCGCTGAGGTGGAAAAAATTGGCTATTCGGAGGTCCATGGCCTCGACAACGAGAACAACAAGAAGGAAGACCAGGGGCAGGGAGAGATTCATGAGGCAACGCCGCTGATCGAAGCTTAGACATAGTAGTATTTAAATAACAACTTGATTAACTAAAGGGATATATCAACTTAAACAAAGATTAATTAATGATTAATAAAAACAATGATGAAAAATAATGATAATGATAATAATAATAATAATAATAATAATAATAATAATAATAATAATAATAATAATAATAATCAAGATAAGTCTAGTCAGACGAAAACAGATGAATATGTCTTAAAATAATGGTGTTTGCACATTCAAATCATTTAATACACACTGAAAACACTTTTTAGTAGGTCAAACTTAGATGTACACCTGTTTTTACAAGACCTAGTTTTGTTGTTTTGTTTTTTGGTTATTCTGGCGTAAGGAGAGTCTAGCGCCATCAAGGGTCAAGAGTTTTTACACACCCTGAGAGTGTTACTTCTTTTTTTGGTTTATTGAGACAACTAGTGGAACTCTAGATATTTTTCTTTTTTTCTAGTAATTAGTTTCTAGATATCTCAACAGTAAACAGATTTTTTACTCATATATACTTGTTCAAGTAGAAAGAAAATCCAATTATTGCTCTAATATCTAGAAGTTTCATAGGGAAATAAAAATAACAAATGAAATTTAAAAAGAAGTATTGAATTACTGTGTGTTATTTATTGCAGGTTTCTTCTAACGCATGGAATTATTTATGGAAATTTCGGTGCCATCGAACGCTTGAGCTTGAAATACGTGCTGACACCGTTAATTTGCCAGACTCAGAGACGAATGCTTTTTGAGATTCATGTTTTCTTTGTATGTCATTTGTTCTGTAATTTTAGTTGTACCTATTTGATATAACGACATTAAACTGATTATCTATTTGTCTATTTATTTATTCATCTGTTTATCTTTGTATAAATGGAGACAGAGTTACAGCAGACAGAGTAGCTAAAGTAACTACTTTCAATTAGTGTTTACACCTTTTTTTACTATAAGGTTTTTTTGTATGCATTGCTAGTACTGTCGGGATCTTGCAATTTCACTAACCGCGCGTTTATGAATTAACCGAAGTAAGATTTCAAGTAACCAACCAACAAGTTGATCTTGCTTTCTTTTATTTTACCCCTAATGCGGTCTTTTTTTTCCGGCAACCAGTAGGAAAGACTAGAGTTTAAGTGTCTGAGATACTACCGCTAGTAACCACAAGTATTTGGTCAAGCTATCATCGTGTGTCTACCAACTATTGTCACCTCTAACAGGTTTTGCCAGCAGCAAGTTACATTTAATTTATGTATGTAAATGTTAGACTAATGATGCTATATGCAGGAACCATGCCAGCCTAAGGAAATAAAAACATGGGTATGCGTATATGCTTACCACAATGAAATCAAATAGTGGGCAATAGTTATTGTGAGTTAGACAATCATTTTCTGTTTGATGTATACTTACACCTGATTTTAATCATAAGCAGTAACAGCTTCAAAGTTTTAACTGTAAAACCAGATTCAACAATTTAGTGCGAGAAAATTTTAAATATATGAAATGTTTGTCTGTCTATGCAAAAACTTTCAAAAACCATTTTGCAATAGCTATGATTCATATATATGCATAAAGTTAGAAAAAAAATGTCAACTTTGAATTCTTGAAAATCAATAGTATTTTATTTCAGCATGTGTATGCAATTTTCGTAACGCATTAGGTTATCTGTACTTTTTTTTTTGAACTGTTTTCATGCCAAAGCTACATCAGCTTCTAGAACACAAGTTTTTTGATGGAATGGTACGGTAATAATGTGGTTAGGCTTACCTTGCTCAATCTAACCATATGTTGCTGCTAAGCGATGCAAGTACGAGTGATTTATTTTTGTCTAGATACGAAAGACTAACAGGTTGGTTATTGGATATTGCGATTAGCCTGCTCAATGTTTTAATTTAAAACCTGCTGTTTCATTTTGAATCTTGTCAAATACTTGGAAAATATATATATAAAAAGAAGACGTGTAGCTCTACCACATACCTCAATGAGACTGGCAAATTAACGCGCTCAATGCGTATAGGGGGTTCAACATTTGATGGCCCCAAATTAAAACTCCGAAATCCTGGGTTTATAAATGTCAGTACTAATGGACGGTTAATTTGGCATTAGCGCCCTGCGTAAGCTAGTTGACTTATGTACAGAACAAAGAAAAAAGATTTGAAAATAACTGGCCGGCATTGCAAACCCGCAGGCAAACATGCCGTCGTATGTGCCACTGCCCTTGGTTCTGGTGCGTTTTTGCAACGATGGCATCAGTAAACGGAATAAAAATGAAAGCAGGAGAAGTGTGAATAACCAGTATCAAGTAGGAGTAATTCTGCTTTTATTCCCGTTAATTAACAAAATATGGTAGCTGCGAGAGAATAAGAAAGAAAGAAAGTTCAAAGACACATTGCTCTCAAGTAACATTGGCAAGTTAGTGAGCTCAAGATGACTGAAAATATGTGTCAGACCCTCCTGAGAAGGGGAGACGTCTGAAATGTAGCTGATTTGATGGCAACTATGTGGTACAATGACTTGGTAATACAACTCTTATGCAGAGTTTTCTACATGACAAAAATGAATATGAATTTCCTCAACAAATGAAATTATTCATTGAGAGCTAGGCGCCATCAAATGGTTGAGCTTAAAATACATGCTGACACCGCTACCTTGCCAGTCCCATAGAGACGAACGTTTTTGAAATTCACGTCTTTTTTATATGTCATTTTTTTTTGGTAATTTTAATTGCAACTATTCAATGTAAAACTAATGAAATTATTATTTGTTTAACTAAGGTTTTCTCAGGACGTAAAATAACAATTGCAGTAGTAGTAATAATGGCATATTTTTGTCTGGTCAACCGGCATATTGTACAAGATCATTTATAAAATGAATCACTAACTGGATGTGCCAAATCTCTTAGCAGGATTGGCCAAGTCACTAATCAGATATGCATATATACAGTGTCTCATAATCCGTGAAGACCGCTGTTTGATTAAATTCCATTTAAAAAGCTTTCGCTTTCGACTGTCATGTACACCTCACCATTGCTCGGATTACTGAGAATTCTCGTCCCAATCTGTTATTCAGTTAGAGACCGCCTAATAGAAACATCATTTCAAGTAAAAAAAAAACGCCAGAGAGTGATTATTTACAATAGGTTTGTAAGGACTCTTTAGAAAGAGTCCTAAGGGCGGTCTGTTTGTTCGAGATGCATTCACCTCTCAATATCCAGAAACCAGCAATAAATTGTGGCTCTGGATTGTTAATACTCATGTATTTTTTGTCTATCTTCAGTGTTCAACAAACCACTTCACTACTTAAGCATTACCCTAAATAGTGAGTTACGTAATATGCTGAAAGATTTTCACCATCTTCAAGCACCCTCTGGAGGGTGGTGCGGTCCTGTTGCCAGGGCTCGGATCTGTCGTTTCGGATCACCTTTGTTGCTAAAGTGCGGACAGGCTTATTCAGCCGTCTTTTGTTTAAGCTTTAGGTATGCCATGTCATAAAATTGTCGTCTTCATTTGACATTCTGTCGAATTGTCGTTTTGTTGTTGTCGTGAACCACTTCGGATTCATCTCTTCAAGAGAAAATATGAAAGCATCAAGGGATTCTCAGAATGAGGCTGGTAATGCTTATTCGCAGCCGTATCAGTAGTCGTCCTTTTGGATAAATGATGCTTTTGACGTCATCCCAGGACATCTGCCGTATCATGTATCGTCCATTTGGATAAATGATGAGTTTATCGTCATCCAAAGACGGGGTGCTTTTAACGTCATCCAGGACGAGAAAAAAAAAAAAAAAAAAAAAACGTAAAAATGGCTAATATTAATGCTGCTAATATGTTACCATCTAAAACTTTTTTAATTAAAAGTTGTTCCTTGTGGCCCAATGGCAAGGCGTTCGCCTACGATCATTCTGGTTACATAGCGAAAGATTCCAGGTTCGACCCCTGGCAGGGAAGCTTCTTTTTTGCACGAAAGCTCAGTTTATTTAATTCTTTTAACATACCGCCAAAAGCACATAACATTTTTGATCCGATGGCGATAAAAAGATTTTTTATTTTTTTAAAACTGGCGTGATATTCAAAAAGCTTTTGTAAGTTATCTTTTATTTTTGGTTGAAATAAAGCGACTGCACAAACTGCGATAACGATGGCTGCTACATCACTTACAGAACTAGTATGTTTCGTGATTTTTTGTGTAATATTCCTCTATTGAGCGCTGCTGCGAGGCATTGGTGGCAAATTGACGTGTTCAGTGTGACTTCTAATAACAATGTGTTCTGCTAACAAGCAGGTGAACACGTCGAGTATGGCTGGTTCCTCCCTCGTGTAG